>BJCM01216014.1:0-15515 GCA_018326385.1 Flaveria bidentis | reverse complement strand
GGAATAAAGTATGGTCAACTACATGGCTCTTTGAGAAAGCGCCATGCAGTATCAGAGGTCTGCAGTGGAATGTCAGAGACTATACTTATGTCCACTGGTTCATAGCAGTATCTTTCGAAGGTGAAATGGCTTCGGAAGAACAACTACTTCCGAAGCCACTTATACTTCGGAAGAGGCTACTTCTTCCGAGGCTTGAGGACTTCTTCTTTTCTTCATACTTTGGAAGTAGTGTTTTGATTTATTTATCTTGGACTTGATCTTTGGAAGTAAGTTCTTTGACTTCAGAAATGGAGTTTGTCTTCGGAAGTTGATCTTTCTCCTTGTCTTCGGAAGAACTCTACTACCTTCGGAAGTTCCACGCATGGCTTCGGAAGCCTTTGTATGTAGCACCAAAATTTGTTTTGGAGATTTGGTTCTTGTTGCATCAGCTTTCTTCTTGATCCAACAAACTCCCCCTAGGCTGATGCCACCAAAACCTCACTTGTTTCTGTTCTTCAAAACTTTCAGCACCAAGAAGAGTAGATATTTGTCAGTTTCCTTGTTCTTTCCTGATGTGGTGTTGAGAAGCTTGTACAAATCCATAGTTGACAGGAACTCTAGTCTGTCACCCAGAATGATATGTACCCTTTGTTGTGACCCTCTGAAAAGAGTTAGTTGATGGGAGCTATAATCATATTCCCATCTAACTATAGGTTTCAATTCAGGACCCTCCACCATCTGTAGAATGGTTGTGCCCTTGGTACGAGGTCGTTCCTTGTCTTCATTTCTTCTCAACTTCAACTCTTCTTCAATCTTGGCTTATGTAGTTAGCTCGGCAAGATGAAGACTGCTGAGACGATTTCTAATGAGAGCAGCAGTTTCAAAGTTGGAGGGGTTGGAGAATGGTTTCTCTGCTAACTCAACAATATCAAACCTACTAGAGTGTAGCAGAGGGGTGGCATTCAGTCTGTTGACTTCACCATTCTCTCTTTCCACAACAAACTTATGAGTAGCTTCATCAAACCTCGACTGGAGTATTTTCTTTCTAGGCACAAGAGACTAACTAGGAATCTTGTCTTCTTTCTTTGTATCCAGCAGAGTCATCAGCTTTCTTCTTAGTTTCTTCTCTTCATCATTCAATGAGTCTGAGTTGAGACTTAGAAGTCATGTAGCATGGTCTAGTGTTCCTCTGGGCAGATCAAGAAATTGATCTCGTAGGAGAGAACATGAAGATCCATCAACATAGGTAATGTTGACAGAGTCTTCTTCACAGGAGATGTCGCTCAAAGTTATGTAGTTGGTGAGCTTTGTCTTGATTGCCTTGAACTCCTCAAGGGAGAGATGTTTGGAAGGCTGAGGGGATGATTTGGAAGGTTGTTAGGTAGGATGACGTGAAGTGATTCTGGTAAGAATTTTGGGATGAAGGATGGGTAGTTTGGGTGGTTGAGGAGATGGAGTGGATGAGGGTAAAGGTGTGGGTTCAGGGGTGAAAGGTTCAGTTTTGATGGTGAATGGAGAGGGAATTGGTTCAGGTTGGGGTTGAGTGGCTGGTGTAAAGTTCATCCCATGTAGCTTATTTTCTCTCTTTCTCCATTTGATCTTGCCCTTTGCTGAAGAGCCAAAGAGAGAAGCATCTGGAGGTTAGGAAATCTATCATTTCCCTCTTGACTTGCATGTCAGCATCCCTCTGTTCCTTTTCCTTTTCTTCCTCTGAGGCCAACCTTGCTGCTTCCTTTTGCAGCCTGGTTGCCTTTTCTAGTTCCACCAACTCCTTTAATGGTAGTAGGAGTGTTTCTTCATTGGCAGCTCCAAGCTGAATGAGCTAGTCAATGATCTCTTCTCTTCTTTTGTTATTGACAGCCTCCTGGTTGGCTGCAGCTGCTTTTGTATTGTCAGCTAACAGCTTCCTAGTTGGAAGTCTTCCTTTTCTTTTCAGCTTTTCAATCTTCTCCTCTTCCTGAAGCTCTTCTGTGTTCATTTTCTTCTTCCCTTTGCTATCCTTTGAAGAGCTTGAATTTGGTGATTCTTGGAGAGTGGATTCAGATTGTGAGAGAGGCAGAGAGGGTGTCTGAACAAGAGGTTGATCCAGAAAGTCCTCACTATTCACCACATATGCTAGTTCCAAAATTGCATCTATGATGATTAGTTCCTCGGAAAAAGAGAACAGTCCTTCCGTAGCTTCCATTTCAGCTTCAGAAGATTTTGGTTGTTCTTTCGAGGCATTAACTTCATACTTCTGAAGTTTGAGGAGGTGCAGATTTTGTCCCAATTGTTTCAGTTGCTGGGCTATCAGTCCTTATTTCCCCTTCGAATTAAATCTCAGGTTCCATTTGGACCTTAGATTGACCAACTTCTGCCACAGTGGTAGAAGTTGCACATAGACTCAAAAGCTCTTCTGCTCCAAAGTACATCATGGTAGCATAAGGGCTTGGCTGATCAATAGAGGATATCAACAGAAACTTGGAAATAAGTCTGTAGAGATCTCTTAGCATCCTTATGTCGATTTGAAGTACAACTTGGGATGACTCAGACAAAGTTGTAAAGGGAGCCGAAAGTGTTGAAGTTGAAGTTTGGCTCTATGGGTCCTCAAGTGTTTGTCTCTGAACACTCTCCCCCTTTTTGGTAGCATCATCTTGAGCGCTAGATGAGCTAGAGGAAGAGGTCAAGGAGACCTGAATAGGTACGTGCCTAACAGATCTCTCAATCTGTTTCTTAGCTAGTTGAGCCTTGAGAGTGTCAATCTCAAGTTGCTGAGTTGCAGACCTTTCTTCTAAAATTCTAACCTTGGATTCAAGGTTTGAGACTTTAGATAGTAGGTCTTGTATGAGGAGTTGCATGCTTCCCTCATCTTCTTTCGAAGAATCACGGGGAGATGAGGTAACATACCTAGTATGTTCAACCTCACTACCAGATGTGATTTCTTAGCACCCTGGTTTCCCTTGCTTAATGATGTCTCTTTCAGAGTCATCAAAAGAAATGGTTGTCATAGACTTAGTCTTAGAGATGTTACTACTATCCAGAAGGTTCATTGAGGCACCTTCTATAGTCGCAGCTGAATCTGCAGGAGTCCCCTCCACATCAGTGGGACTAACCTCAGTTTTGGGTTGCTGATGGGGGCTAGAGATAAGAGGTCTCTCTAGGCTCTGTTGATCTTGGAGAGGGTGTTGTAGATCAACTTCATTTCCATGGAGGGATGTTATCTCTTCATCAGTTTTGAAGAGAAGGTAAGTGAAAGATAAGAAGGTTAAGCCTACTGACCCAGGACCTTGGTCAATGTCTACAGGCATTGAGCCTCTGGTGGGGTTGTCCCTTATTGGCTTCTCAGAAGAGTATATATACTCATCCTGAGGGCTGTTGGCTTGGGTTTCGAGCTCATGGGTTTGAGACTGAGGAGACTCAAAACCCAAATTGAGGTTAAATGAGAAGGATGGTAAGTCCTCAGACTGAGTGGGAGCCCATTGTTCCACTCTAGTCTTTTTGGATTGAACAGGATGAACTTGTTCAATCAGAGTAAATTGAACATAGGTTCGTTTAGGGTGTCTCTTGTATGTGATGGTGATAGGGTGAGAGGCAGTTTAGGCATTATGGAGGCAGTTGCTGGTGTGGGTTCATCACCTGTGGGGTGAATAGGGATGTCACCAGTAGCTATATGCTCAATCATACCTGGAAGTAAAGAACTATACCTTCCAGTGAAGTTGGTGGAAACCTTCTTCAATGTTTTGAAGATGGTAGGCCTCATTTGAGGGACAGTCAGAGCAGCTGCACAGACAAGCTGACTCTGGTCCAGTTCATAGTTTATGATGTGTTGAAGAAATATTGGATACATGAAGATTGTTTCCCTCTGGAGATTTCCAATAAGATTAGTCAGCACAAACACTTCCGAAGCAGTAGCTTTTCATCCGAAGGTAAAGAATTGCTTTTTGAATAGAGAGTTTGTATAAGCTACGGATGTAGATCTGATATTAAATGAATAGCTTCTTCTGAGACTAAAATCTCTTCCGAAAAGGAAATTATCCTTGAAGAAATTTTGCTTCAGAAGATATGAAAATAACTTCCGAAGGTTTATTTCTCTTCGAAAGAAATTAATACTTAGAAAATTTCAGAGAGATATTTTGTAATAGGGATTAAATTGTATTGACATAAGACATTACACATTAAAAGGTTTCAAAAGAAGTAATCTAATCAATGTTTATCATCCCAATAACTGTTATAAGATACTAAAATCTTTGTTCATCAAAAACTTTGGTGAACAGATCAACATATTGTTTATTTGAATTAATTTGATTAGTTTAATTAGATTTTTCTCATGAATATCTCTAATGAAGTGGTACTTGATATCAATATGCTTTGTCTTGGAGTGCTTCACCAGATTTTTAGTGATGGAGATGGCACTGTTGTTGTCAATATGGATATGAGTACTCATAAAGTTTAATCCATAGTCTAACATCTTTTTCTGAATCCACAGCAGCTGAGCATAGAAACTTGCAGCAGTAATGTATTCAGCTTCAGTAGTTGATGTAGATACATAGGATTGCTTCTAGCATTGCCATGAGATTATCCTTCCACCAAGAAATTGACATCCTCCTAATGTTGATTTCTTGTGAATGTTGCAGCCACCATAGTCACTGTTAGAGTATCCATAGAGATTGAATTCCTTGTTCCTAGGATACCAGAGACCTAGTTTAGGTGCTCCTTTGATGTATCTAAGGATTCTCTAGGCGGTAGCTAGGTGAGACACCTTCGGAGCAGCCTGATATCTTGCACAGATGCAAGTGGCAAACATTATATCAGGTCTACTTGTTGTGAGATACATCAGAGAACCAATAATTGTCCTATACTGATGTTGATCAGTATCTTCCCCCTCATGGCCAGGACAAAGATTATGGTTTCTGTATGGGTGTCTTGGCTGGCTTACAATCTTTATCTCAAATCTCTCTAAGATGTCATTAACATACTTAGATTGATTGATGAAGAACCCTTACTTCATTTGCTTTACCTGAATTCCAAGGAAAAAGTCCATTTTTCCCATGGAACTCATTTCAAACGTTTTCTTCATAATGCTTTCAAAGTCCTTACACATTTGATCATTTGAGGAACCAAATATGATGTCATCAACATAGACTTGAACAAGCAAAATGTCCTTTCCAGACTTTCTAATGAAGAGAGTCTTGTCAATGGGACCTCTAGTGTAACCATTCTTCAGCAAAAACTGAGACAGAGTCTCATACCACAACCTAGGTGCTTGGTGCAGCCTATATAATGTTTTATCCAATTTGCACACATAGTTGGGGTGCTGTTGGTCTTCAAATACTGGAGGTTGGCACATGTAGACTTCCCTATCTATATCCCCATATAGAAAGGCACACTTGACATCAAGCTGGTAGACAGTGAAATCCTTGGATGCAGCATAAGCAAGAAAGATTCTAACCGCCTCAAGTCTTGCAACAAGTGCAAAGACATCAGTATAATCGATTCCTTCCTCTTGGGTGTATCCTTGAACCACCAACTTGCCTTGTTCTTGATAATCAAGCCTCTATCATCTCTCTTGTTTCTTAAAACCCATTTAGTGCCTATAGGTACTTGACCAGATAGTAGCGGACATAGGTTCCAAACCTTCTATCTTTTGAGTTGAATCAACTCCTCTTGCATTGATTCAAGCCAACTACTATCTTTCAAGGCATCTTCCACCTTCTTGGGTTCCATCTAGGATAAAAAGCATGAGTACAAGCAGACGTTCCTATGATGAGTCTGCCCTCTTGTTCTCACACCTTTAGAGACATCCCCTGTGATGTTCTCAGTTGAATGATTGTTATAAATCATAAGACGAGGAATCACTTCATGTTGCAGAGATAGATCCAGGTTGGACATATTCTGCTCAGGAACTTGAACACTTTTACCAACTGTTGCTTCAAATTCATTCAATGAGGACTGATTGAATGAATCAGAAACATCATCAATGGTTGGTTGTGAAGCACCATTAATAGTTGCTTGTTCCTTCAAGATGCTACTTCTATTAGCTTGGTGTTGTGTGGGATCACCTGATGAGTTTTGAGGATCAGCATGTGATTCACTTGTTGAAGCTTCACTATTTCTTGATATAGTTATACTATTTGATCTGTAAATAGTGGAAGCTTGATTTGTTGCAGCTCTTGGAGAACTTGGAATAGTTCTAGGTAGCTCAAACAGTTGATCAGCATTAGTAGCAGCATCAGCATCATTTTGAGCACATGTTCCAACTGAAACATTCTCACAAGATGGTTTAGAATAGTTTGGAAACAATTCTTAATCGAAAATATGATCAGGTCCATTCCCCCTAACACAAGTAGTGTGCACATTAACAACTATATTGGATGACTCCTCAAATTGTTGGTTCTTAATGTTGTATACCGTATAAGCTTTAGAGCTAGAAGAGTATCCAACAAAGATAGCATCATCCAACTTTTCAGCAAATTTTGCCAAATTGTCCTTTGTGTTAAGTATGGTACACATGCTACCAAAGGACCTTAGAAAGCCAATGAACGGTGACCTCTTGTTCCATAGCTCATAAGGGGTTATTCCATGTGGCTTAACTACAACAAATCTGTTTTGCATATAGCATGTAATGCTGACTACCTCTGCCCATAATGTTAGAGGTAGTTTTGAATCAACTAACATAGTTCGAGCAACTTCAATATTTGTCATGTTCCTGCTCTCAGCAACACCGTTTTGTTGAGGATTTCTGGGAGCACTATATTGTCTGGTAATCCCTTTTGAGTTACCGCATGAGTCATAATAAAGTTCTTAAACTCAATCCCTTGATCACTTCTAATTATTTTAACCTTGTTATCAATTTGATTTTATATTTTAAGGAGAAAAGATTTTAATGTTTCAGCAGTTTCATCTTTAGTTCTTAAAAAGAATACCCATGTAAATCACAAGGCAATATGATTTCCTTCCAATGCTTATTATACTTGTGGGACCAAAAAGACCCATGTGCAGTAAGTGTAATGGAGTAGTGATGGAGTTAACACTTTTGGATTTGTGAGATGCTCTGTGTTGCTTCCCTTTTAGGCATACAACACAGTTATCTTTATAGAAAAATTCCTTTTTAGGAAAACCATGAACCAAGTTATTTTTAGCCAATTTATTCATTGTCTTAAAATTTACATGACACATACATTTATGCCAAAGTGTTGACTCATCACTATCTGCTTTGGAAAGCAAGCATCATACTTCTCCCATTGGGGAAACATTGTTCATATCAAGTTTGTACATATCCCCTTTCCTGGGAGATCTAAGAAGAACCAATTCCGAAGGAATTGTCATCCCTGGTTTGAGGATAATGCACTTATGTTCTGTGAAAAGCATTTGGTGCTTTTGATCACAAAACTGAGAAACACATAACAGATTGTGTTCAAGCTGTTTGACAACGTGAACTTTGTCAACTTTTAACTTCACGTTGGATATACTCCCTCTGCCAGAAATATAACCTCCGGTCACACCTCCAAATTGGATAGGACCACCATCACAGTGTTGAAATTGTCGAAGAAGAGATCTATTCCCTGTCATGTGCCAGGAGCATCCATTATCCATGATCTAGATATTGTTATTCTTGTCATATGGATATCCCTGCACACAAGATGAGATTGTTAGTTTTGATTGGAGACCCAAGCATTATTGGTCTTTGGTTCTTCCAATGATAGTGACATAATTGAACCAAAAGTTAAACATGGGGATTCAAAGGATGTCTTTGAAGAAGAGGTTTGGGCTACAACATCTAGCTTGATCTTCCAATCCATCCTTTGGTTGATCATAGAGGATGAGCTTGTTAAAGCTTTTGCAGCATGGTATTCTTCCAAAGCTTCTTCCTTTTCAGAAGGAGCCTTCACCACCTTTTCTTCCGAAGCAGTCTTCTTCTGGGATGATTTGAAGGGAACTTTCTTGTTCTTCCGAACTTTAATAGCTTTTGCTTCAGAAGCCATTTTCCCTTCCGAGGAAGAGTTTTCTTCCGAAAGCAACCTTGCTTCGGAAACCAGGGTTCCTTTTTTCACCACTTGAACCATTTGATAAGGTCCAAATGTGAAACCTTCCCTGACTACTTCTTTTCTAACATTATTTGCATAATGTGTGCTAGCAGGATTGTAAAACAATCTTTAACCATGTGGTTTTTCAGGCCACACATTAAGCATGCAATGTTAGTATTTTGGGAATGTGAGGATTGCTATTTCTTAGGCTTTTTCTCTTCATCATCAACTTTTACCTTCAACTTCTTATCCTTTTGTAGGAAAGGAGTGTTGGTGCTACACTCCTTTCCTGAATCAGAAGCACCTACCACCTAGAATCTAGCTGAGATAAAAACACCCTTTTGCTTTGGTTCAATTATCAGCTTAGACTCAGCCACTTTCTTAACACTTCTTTTGGCAGCTTTAGCTCTACTTCTTCTAGCTTTGGTGGTTGGGGTTTGATCTTCATTGGGAGAGGTGGGTAGATTTACCTATTTCTTCCCTATGGTGGCCACTATTACTGCCTCATTCATCAACTCTAGTGAAGTTGGGTCAACAGTTGGGACCTCTTGCTCTTCAGTACTACATCTAGGTTGTCTGATAGACTCATAAGAGTGTGGTGGAGCAATTTCATTTGTCCCCGTCCGTGCTTTGTTCTGATTATAGATCTCGAAGTGGGAGGATGATGCAATAATAGCTTGGAAGTTCTGCTTAGAGATTGCATACTTCCTGGCTTGAGCCTCAGCAGTGACAAGCTGGGCTTGAGCCTCAGACAATTTGGATATTAAATCATTTATTTGAGTCTTGTAATTGGTGTGTACATGTTTTAATAAGGACATAGTTTTCTCTAACTCTTCAATTTTCTTTTAGTAGTCAGATTCAACCCTTTATAAAATCAGATTTCAGAACATTTAAAGACTCAATATAAGATTTAATTTCCATATTGTAGTCCTGATATAATTTAACCTTAACTATACAGGCAGGTGTATAGAGATGTTCATATACCTGGTTATCATTTGTTCCGGCCATGAGAGCTTGAGTAGGAGTCACATCATGTACCATAAAGCTCCAGTCAACTTCTTGAGCCATTGCAACTGTTTCAGTTGACTTTCTAGTGGGCTTTGATGTGGAGGGATGTGTGGAGGCCCGTGGGATTCCTGGATTTTTCTTGGGAGCCTTACATTCCCTTGCAAAGTGACCAAGTTGGTTACAGTTGTAACATTTTGCCTTGGTTTTGTCAAACCGAAACTTGCTGGTAGTTGGGTTTTGAGGGAATTGCCTTTCAGTTCTCTCAAAAAAAATTCTTCTCTCTGTAGGCTAAAAGAGCCATTTGTTGGACGATGTCCACATACTCTACATCATCTGGACTGAAGCACTCTAGATCATCAAAACAGTATTGAAAATCACCAGAGTGTCCACTTCCTGAAACAAAGGCACGATTGTCCTGAAAGGAACTATGCTAAGCCTGCTGAGACCTTGGAGTCTCAGGAAAAGTGATGTATGGTCCAAAAGAGCAGGATGGCTGCTAGGGGTAAGTCAGGTAGTGTTGAGGTTGTGGGGGTATTGAGCCTTCAGCAACCATAAAAGAGTTGCTAGCAGGCAGACTCAGATGTCTGCTTGTTTGGCGGCCCTTCTTACTCTCCATCTCTATGCTATATCCATCAAGGATGCAATAGAGTTCAGTCAAAGTGAGAGTGTTCAAGTTCTCTGTCCTCTTGATAGAGACATAGTAGAATCTCCACTCATTTGGAAGGGCACTCAAGAACTTTCTTGTAATATCTGTAAGTTCAGGAGTGATCTTCACAGACTGAGGAGAAGAAATAAGATCCATGTACCTAAAATATTGCTCGCTGAGGGTCTCTCCAGCAATATAAGTGAAGTTCTCGTACTTCTGCTTCAATGAGTCCTTCTTGGAGTCGTTGGAGCTTGAATACATCTGAGCAAGCGCATCAAATAATTCTTTGGTAGACTTATAATACTCAAACTCCACCATGATAGAGTTGGGTATTGCAGTCATAAAATGGTCATAGCATTGTTATCGATGTCCATCTTCTTTCGTTCCTCTTCTAAATAATATTCAACAGCTTTTTCTATCATGGCACCGTTTCCACCAGGTGCTGCCACCTTGGGTTTATACGGGTCGTTGACAATGGAGTTCCACATTTTGTTTTCTTGGTATCTGATGAAGCCTTCCATTTTTCTGCTCCAAGATATGAAGTTTTCAGGAGTAATGATGGGAGGTTTGGTCATAGTTCCCATCTCTACTTCGGATTTGTTAAGGGCCATTTTGAGTGAGTTGTAGGGAGGAGTGAAAAACAAGTTGATTTGGATGGTAAGATCTCATAATCAAGAGCCTGAAGAGCTCTGATACCAATTGCATGATCGGTTAATGTCACTTTAAACTATGTTTTTCTCTCAATCTCTCTTGAACAACATTCGGATAAAGGCAGAGTCTATAAGAGTTTATCACAATATAATAAGTAGTAAAGAACATAAGAAGTAATTTTCAAGGTACTTGCATATATTGCTTCTCAACTCAAATATTACAAGACTCTTACAAGCATGTTGTTATGAGTTACAATGAGAAACTATATATAATACTACCTATAGTCGGATATACTTTGATACCAGCTGGGTCCTATAACTAAAGCAAATACTACAAAGCTATAGTTTAAGGTATCTCAGATAAAGTCTTATCTCAGATATGGTAGTCAGGACATGTCCCTGATTTACCTTTTGTCACCAAATAAATTTTGTAATTCTACTATCATAAAAGGTAAACAGTGGAATAAAGTATGGTCAACTACATGGCTCTTTGTGAAAGCGCCATGTAGTATCAGAGGTCTGCAGCGGAGTGTCAGATACTGTACTTATGTCCACTGGTTCGTAGCAGTGTCTTCCAAAGGTTAAATGGCTTCGGAAGAACAACTACTTCCGAAGCCACTTTTACTTCGGAAGAGGCTACTTCTTCCGAGGCTTGAGGACTTCTTCTTTTCTTCATACTTCGGAAGTAGTCTTCTGAATTATTTATCTTGGACTTGATCTTCGGAAGTAAGTTCTTTGACTTCAGAAGTAGAGTTTGTCTTCAGAAGTTGATCTTTCTCTTTGTCTTCAGAAGAACTCTACTACCTTCGGAAGTTCCAAACTTGGCTTCGAAATCCTTTGTAAATAGCACCAAAATTTGTTTAAGTGATTTGGTTTTGGTTGCACCAGCCTTCTTCTTGATCTAACACCCATCAATTTTGCATGTTAAAAACCAAGCTCATTGCCTGCAATGTTCGTATCCACTTCCATTTTCACCCTATTTTCCATTTTTCTTTCACATTTTCAAGAGTTCTTTCAAGAGTATTTGATCAAGAGGTTAGTATGCTAATTCCTATTATTGTTATAGACATTTACATGTAGTTAGGTGATTAGGTCTCTAAACAACCAAAATCCTAGCAATTATATGTAAAAGGTTGTACTTAAACGTATGTGGAATGATGAATGCTTTAAACGTACTTGTTCATGTTTCTTCTTGTAGTAGATTAGTGTTAATTTTAGTTATTAGTTAGGGATGATAGTGCAATTTCATTCAGACTTGCTGGATATTGGCATAAAACATCCATTGCCTTGTTCGGTGTCTATCTTGGTATCTACACGAAACAAGAAATGGAGGAGGAAGCAATATCTGGAATGTTGGCGTACCATACCTTCCCAGACGAGGAAAGTAAAGACGCGGAAAGTGGTGTAATGCGGAAAGAATTTTGGGAGCAGATTGGAAACAGAGGGTTCAACTCGAGTAAAACAAAAAGCAGCCAGATACGAGAGTCGTTGTTGCGATACATTCATTGGTTACTTAGTCATTCCATAACAGCTCCTTGTCAAAGAGAGGGAGTTGTTAATTTGAGGGACTTGTTTATTTTATATTCTATGGTTAATCAGCTACCATGTAATATTGGGTATTTGTTTTGTAATCTTTTTTGCCAGGAATGCAATTGCAGGTGCTCCACACCCATGTTTGGAGGAAGTTGGATTCCAAACCTATACGAGAGCTATGGTTGTAACATTGAGGGAATTAAAGGAGTGATGTCGGGACTATTAAACTTGAGCATTTGCACAAGTATGTACATGGTGACAAGCTTACCAAACTGGCAGCCGAGGTTTATGGATAAGAAAGGACAAATCTGCAGCCGGAAGGAGCCGGAGCCGCATCTTCAAGTTCATGTACAAGGGAATTCCCAACCATGTTAGACCTTTATGAGTCAATCCAAACCACTAGGGACCATGCAAGGCGATCATTTGAATATGCCCAACGAGCCTTAAATTAAGTCGACAATCTAATTTTCCCGAGTCGATGACCTGAGCAACGATGTCATGTAAATCAGGAACCGAATGTACCATGAGTGGGGGAATATCCCACCACAAAGCCCTTGAAAGCCGTATCACTTTCAGGGCACAGGCACAGTTTTTTCGTGCCAATCTATCTTTTAATTAATATCATTTTATTTTTATTTTGTGTGTTTGGATTTTAATGGTTTCAATAAATTGGTGACATTTCAGGTGATCCTGAGGATTCTCTCAACTAGAGGGCAACCAAACACAAGTGACAAATTCATCATTTTTAGGGGAGTTATTTCCTTACCCTTTCTAGGTAAGATATGTTAAACACATTGAGGACAATGTGAATTTTAAGTGTAGGGATGAGAGTAATGTATTTGACTTTGCTAAAAAGGTCCAAATTTAAAAATTTTAAGAAAAGATCACTTAACAATTAATTTTTGTGACAAAAAACCAAAAATTTAATATAATTTTTGATAAAGCAAAATATAAATATACGTTTTCAGGAAATAAATAAGTAAATTAATGACGTTCAAATAAAATTGAAAATATTTTTTGTGATATCATTAAAAGCAATAATCTAGTAAAAATATTTAATCATGTAAAATGAAACACTTTTACCCAATTCCATCCATATGTGAGTTTAGTTTTGAGCCTTAAATAGCTTTTGCAAATGACAATTCTAGTTGTATTCTGGATTTAATTGAGGGTATCATATGATACGGGTGATTAGAACTTGCTTTGGGTATATATTTCAAGACCTTAATTAGTATTTGTTGCATAAAAATGAGTTAGGAACTAGGAAACCTTAACCATCCAAGCCACAACCATTTTCTTTAATTTTCCATACCCGAACGTCAACCCTAGTTAGCTCCGTTGAGCTTAAACATTTTTATCTTTCAATCACCCGAACCACCATGTCAGTTAACCAAAAAGCCTTCAACAAAACTTGTTTTCGTAATAGACACGTTTTTGGCTTTAAAAAGTTTTTTTGCTCTTTTACCAGTAGACCTTAAAGAACGGGAATGCACTATTTTGATTTTAATTTGCTTTGTTGCCTTCACCATGCAAACCCGGGACTTCCTCCGGAAATCCGCGAGCAAATTTTCAATCGCACGTTTGACGCACGAAAGAAATGGCGAAAAAAGGAACAAGTTCAGCCATTTTGTGGGATTTCAAAAAGTGCTATAAAGAGACGGGAAAAAAGATATGAAAGATGCCCGAACTGTGGAAATTGGTCCCATAATGGAAAATGCAAAAACAATCAAACTGAATCTCAATACGAATACATAGAACTAATCCGATTGGATGATATTAGGCTTCAAGCCGAATAATCCTTGAGAAAGGAAAGTTTTGTGTATCTTCAAGTAAAAGATGAAGTATGGTTCTTGAAATCAAATACGGTCTTGACAATCTGACCTTAAACGAGTCCTCAAGATAGCATATCCCTTCTAGCTTGAAGTATTGTATAGGGAGTCTTTTATTGCTTTCATTGTAGTTTATGTTAGAAAAATAAGCCAAGACCGCCGTCTTTAGCAATTAGCCACTTTTTCCAAATATTCCATACCCGAGCCCGAGCCAAGTTACAACCCATCAAAGACCTAATGATTTATGCAAGCAAATATCTAAGTAGGTGGAGATTTGATCCCTTAACAAGCATATGATTTCACACGTATTCATACTAGGCAATTGAGTGTATTAGTCATACTTAATCTTGCTTATGACTCCATATATTTAGCCGAGTGTGAGTGCATCTTGTGAGAAGTGTGAATTTTTACATGATAATAATTTTTACTAACCAATCTATTGTTTGCTAGGAAATCATTTTACATATGCTTAGAATATTTATATTTGGATGAAAAAATGCTTACTTGCGTATTTCCCGAAGGACATGTTTATTATTTGATTTATTTCGTTTTTGGTGGAATTGTCATTTTAAGTGATTTTTGTTTGAGGACAAGCAAAATTCAAGTGTGGGGATGTTTGATGTGTTCTAACTTATACATAAAAATCCTATCAAAAGCACATCAATTATTCCTTAATATCTCCCTTAAAATGATGAATATATACAAAAAAATGTTAAATTGTGTTTTCAGGTGTTTAAAAGGGCAAGATGGATAAAAAAGCATATTTAACAATAAATTGAAGTAATCCGAGCTTTAGAGTCCAAGCATGGGGTCGTGCCTCATTAAGCACGCCCCCATGCCTTGCCAGAAACACACACCCATGCTAAATTAACACACCCCTGTGTTTGAACATCTCACAGGACAAAAAGTACTATCCCCTAAAAGCAAGCACGGGGCTATGCCCATCATGCATGGGGATATGCCCCACTTTCAACACGGGGCCATACCCCATTTAGCACGGGGTCGTGCCCCACAAAACCTGCATGTACAAGCCAACCAACTTTCATAAGCATTGTACTAGCATGAGGCCGTGCCTTTTAGGCACGGGGCCATGCTTAAACAATCCAGAAAGCCTATAAATAGAATCATAAGTTCATCATTTTTGTCAAGCTTTGGTGGTGGGAGAGTTACTCTACAGAATTCTCTCGGGAATCAAGTCTTCAACATCCTTTGGAGGCTCGGGAGGTGCATACAATACTTGGAAGAAGCTCGGGATTGTCTAAATGTCATCCATTGTGGATTGATTGTTCCATTGCACCGATAAGTTCATATATATCATCATTGTTATCTGTTGTTATGTTCAAGCTCATTATGAGCTAAACTCTTTTTATCATCCTAATTGGATGAAACTTATGTATTTTGTGATGAACTAATGGTGTGATAAATATTATGTTAATGTTATGGTGATCTTGGGAAAACTATTGATAGGTAGCATTTACATTTGAACGGGAAGTTATAAATTTATGCTTTGTGATTGTGATTGTCATACACGGTTGAAAAACGTATGATCAACTTTCATTCGTGAAACCGGTCTTCATAATAAATCCATGGCTAATGAACTAGAAATGATTATTAGAAATCATATCACTTTAACTTTCTGATAATTTGCGGGTTCCCTTTTATTAGTTTGAGAAATCTTTAGTAATTGTTATGGTTTTCTAAAATTAATGGTATGTTAGGAAGGAACCTGATCAATTCTCTTTTTAACATTAAGTTATGTTTTCTGAAATCGTATGTCAAATAGGTCACAAAAGATTTGCCTACATTACTAGGGCTTTGATCTAAGTAGTAAAACTCAACCTGACGTGATCCTAGTCACTACAGAGCA
>BJCM01216013.1:0-11304 GCA_018326385.1 Flaveria bidentis | reverse complement strand
AGGAAGTAAGGACATGAACTTCCTTACAATGTCCCTGTTCTCAAGAGGAACTCCTCCATCCACAAGGGTATCCACAATCTCAACATACTTGAAGTATTGCTGAGTCATGGTTTCACCTGTTTTGAAGGTGAAGTTTTCAAACTGCTGCTTTAGGAGATCCTTCTTGTTCTCCTTAGCTTCAGAGGAACCCTCATACATTAGTTTCAATGCATCCCATAGCTGTTTAGCTGTTTTGTATTTCTTGAAACCTCTGTATATAGAGTTTGGAAGAGCAGTAGTCACCAGGTGTCAAAGTCATCAAGAGTGATCAGTGGGGACTTGTTCATGGTTTCTTTTTCCATATAAGTCTTGGAAATGGCTATCATTTGAAAAGTTGAGTATTTTTGTGTGTGAGGGATCTTAAGATGGTGAGATCTTATATCAAGAGCCTGGAATGCTCTGATACCAAATGCAGGACCGGTGAAGGGGGTCACTTATGACACAACAACACAAAGATGAGAGTAACTAAACTTAATCAAACAGTAAACTGGATTAACCACAATATATGATACTAAGAACACAAGTAATTTAGTAAGAGACAGAACAAGAGAACAAGATACACAAGTGTATTGTTTTCAAGAATGCAGTATATTGCTTTCTCAAGTTCTAGTACAAGTATTACAAAGCATAAAGGAAAGTTACAAGAACATGAGATACTTATACTACATCCTATAACCGGCCATACTATGAAAGCCAGCTGGATACAATTGACTAGACACAAAACAAAATCAATTTTAGATTCAAAAGGCAGATTTCCTTTTGACTAGTGATTATGACATGCCATAACTCACATCCTTATCTATTACAAAAAGGATAAAGTACACCAAGTAGAAAGTTACAGACTCAAGACCTCACTGTACAGTTACCAAAAGCATGGACCTTTTCACAAACTTATGTAAGTTGGTGACTTTATAAAGGTGCAAGGGAAAGAGGTCCAGCTTTATGGAAAAGTACATCAGATAAAGCATGTTGTTAAAAGTCTTGGGAAGAAATCTGTCTTTAAGTGTTGAGCTTCGGAAGACTTTGTCTCTGAAGCTTCGGAAGACTTTGTCTCTGAAGCTTCAGAAGACTTCATCTTTGGCTTAGGAAGATATTGGTCTTGGCTTTGGAAGATTTCACACTTAGAATATTTCTGTTGCATGTATGAAACTTCCGAAGCATTCTTCTTCAGTACTTGTGCAACATGCATGTAGAAAGACTTTGGTTGCTTCAGCCTATACATATTCTCTACAGACTTGATCTTCGGAAGTGAATACTTTGACTTCGGAAATAGAGTTTGTCTTTGGAAGTTTATCTTTCACTTTTTCTTCGGAAGAACTCTATTTCCTTCGGAAGTTCCACACTTGGCTTTGGAGGCCTTTTGTTAGTTGCGCCAAAATTTGTCTAAGTGATTTGGTTTTGGTTGCACCAACCTTCTTCTTGATCCAACATAATAACATAAAACCACTTACCTGTGTAAATGACTAAGGAGTTTGTTTGTGATCATGAACAAAAGAAGTTGTCCCTGTAGATGATGATGGTTTACGACCAATCCCCCTAATATGTCCATGGCGTTGTCCCAACACCGACTCAAAAATATCAACTTCATTCAACGTTGATGAACTAATTTCTTCATTTTAAGTATGACTTAGCTCATCAAATCTTTTCTTTAATTGATTCTATATTGATTAACAAAAATATATTAACATATTTATACATACATATTTATATATATTTGAAAACTATACTTGCTAGAAATACTTACATATTGTTGTTATGCTATCTCATTGTTAAATGTCCCATCTTTACCGGTATGAGTATCATGAAACATTTCAAGTCTTCTTTTATTCTACTTTTCAAAAGTATATTATATATTAAAAGATATTAATATGTAATATGAAACATTTCAGGCAAAAATGACACCCCTAATAGTAATGGAAAATGTGTCATTAGCAAAAAAATAATGTCACAACTTTCCTATGTTTAGACTTCCCGTTTAAATTTGTCAACCCATGCACCAAAATCACAATTTGAGTCACCATATCAAACAAGTAATGCATGGCTATAAACTTCTATATAAGATTGATAATAACCAAACAATTAGAGACTAAATTGAATGATATGGGTCCCCTAAATAGGACACTAAGAGGACGTTTGATTGAAAGGAATGGAATTGAGAAACTAGTATAATTTTCAAGTAAAATTGTGTTTGAGTGGGTAATGAAATTTAAAACCAAGGGAATATTTCACCTCAAATTCCCTTGGTTACGGGATTTCAAATTCCCTCTTTAGGTGGAAGGATTTTGAAATCCCACAACCAAGAAAATTTGAAGTGAAATATTCTCTTGATTTTATATTTTATTACTCTCTCGAATATAATTTTAATTAAAAATTATACTAGTTTTTTAATTCCATTACATTCCATTTCTTTTCTTTCCTTCCAACCAAACTCCCCCTAAGATTACGGGGGTTACAACGTAAAAAGACAATTAACTTGGTGGATATTACAATTTGGCAAAACTAAATACAAACAAAGCAGCATTTCTTGTTATTGCAATCATACGTACTCTTTCTCTATGCTTACCATCCATGATTTATCAAGATTTATTCATTGATAACTTCTTAAATCGGACAAATCCACAAGTGTACATACCTGATAAAATCTCACTTCAACGCAAATCCTTAGGTGCATGAAGTTTTTGTTCTATACATAGTGTTCCGCAAATAAAACAAATAATAAACATACCGAGCAAAATCTCACTCTAACCATAAGGTCTAGAGCCAAATATAGAGGTCTATAAAGCCTTTTGTAAGATATAGAAAGGTAGATACATGGTACCTTTTGTAGATCCAATCATATGAGTTTTTACCACTTTTCTCCTTATTGCAATGTTCTTGTTAGCTTACATTTAAAAATGAACCTGGAAATTGTCTAATGTAAATTGCACTATTTCAAAAGCTCTGTAGACAGTTGCTTAATCTGGGATTGTGGCCACTCTAAACTCTGAGCAAGGATAGAATGTGGATGCAAATCAGCCTCCCAGTCTTTAGTAATTGGCAATGAAGTAAGTGGATGAGATGGGAATGAACCATGAGCTGGCTTGAGCATAGACATGAAATCCTAGATGAATTCGGGCTGTAGAAGGAAGCTCTAGCTCATAAACAACTGGACCAATTGTCCTTTTGATACGGTAAGCTCTAGGGGACAACTTTTCAAAGTGACGTTTGGCCGGACTTTGTTGACGATAGGGCTGAATTTTGAGAAAGACATGTTAATTCCTGACGGTTAAGATCAGCCTGATTCTTCATTCTATCCTAGGCCTTCTTTAAATAATAGGTTTTTAGTAAGAGGCGTTGTTGTTTGGTGGTAGTAATGAATCGCTCCAGTAAGAACCTTAGTGTGTAATGATCGGTACGTATGATGAAGTGGCTGCCATGGAGATAATGAATCCACTTTTGTACTTGTAACACTAAGGCTAGTAGCACCCGGTCATAAGCGGATTTAAATCTATTAGAAGGGGAGAATTCCTTGATAAAATAGGCCACTGTTCTTCTTGGGATAGTATAGCCCCTACCTCCTTGGATGAAGCATCACATTCAATAACGAATGGCTTTGAAAACTCAGGTAGTCTTAGAACCGGTGTGGAAAGTAGTGCTTGTTTTAAAGAAGTAAAAAGTATGTAAAGCTTCTTCCATCCATGTGAAACCATCTTTTTTAGTCAAGGCTGTTAGAGGCTGCGCTATCAACCCATAATTCCGAACAAAACACCGGTAGTAACCAGTATGCCCATGCAAACCTCTCACTTCTTTAACTGTTGAAGGGATTGGCCAAGACTGATGAGATCTTTTCTTCCTCGACTTTAACACCCTTTGAACAAATCACATGTCCTAGGAGCACAACTTGTGGCTATCCAAAACAACATTTAGACAGTTTAGCAAATAATTAATTGTTGTAAAGGAGCTTTAGGATCTATTCTTGATGAAAACAGTGATGCTCCATACTGTTATTATAAATTAAATTGTCGTCAAATAATATTAATATGAAACGCCAAAGAAAAAGGCGAAATAAATCATTCATAACAGCCTGAAAAGTAGATGGTGCCTTAGTTAGACCAAATGGCATAACCTTAAACTTGTAGTGCCCCGAGCAAGATCAAAAAGCTATTTTTAATATCATGGGCAACCATTCCTATTTGGTAATAACCTGACCTTAATTTGAGTTTAGAAGATACCGTAGCCCCATATAATTCATCTAACAACTCATTGATATTTGGAATGGGGTATTTTTCGACTATCATGATCTTGTTGAGGTCCCGCTAATCCACACACATTCTTCACAAATAATCTTTCTTTCTCATGAGACTGGGCTTGAAAAAGGGCTCATATTGGATTGAATGATTCTGGATGCTAAAAGTTGGTCAACTTGGTTCTCTGTTTCAGTTTTTTGAGAATGGGGGTATCGATAGGGACAAATATTAGGTGGTGGTGAATTTGGGATTAATGGTATTGAGTGGGTTTGGGTTCGAACAGGTGGTAGGTTTTGTGGTTCCTCAAACACAGTAGAGTATTGGCTGATAATTGGTTGTAGTGGGGGTGGGATTTGTGGGTTATATGCTAGTTCAATGGCTAGGTGTTGGAAGCTAGATGATTTTTGAGGGTCGGTTCAATTCCCTATAGTTTGTATCGGTTTCCATTTATGGTGAATGTCATAAATAATTCTTTCCAATTAGCTTGAATCGTATTGAAGGTGGCTAGCCATTGAATACCTAAGAATAAATCAGCTCTTCCAATGGAGAATGGGAAAAATCTTGAGTGATTTTCAGATCATTCACCTATACAAAAAGGTTTTTGTAGATTTGGCCACATTAGATTACATCTCCATTACTAATCTGGACACCAAAAGGTGCCACAGATTGTGTAACTAGTCTTAGCACATTGACTAATGCATTTGAAATAAAATTATAGCTATAGCCCCTATTAACTAAAATTTAAAACTTCTGTGGAGTTTAACATACCATGTATCATTATGATTGTGGGCTGTGATTTTCCAAGAATGCCATGTAGACTAATCTCAACAGTACCCTCCTGGTTATTATTGGAATCAGCCAACTCCAATATGTTTTGATCTTCTACACCCTCATCAGTCTCCAAAACTTTGAAAGTTCTAGTTTTACATCTATGGCTCGGCCCGTATTTGTTCCACAACGGAAAGATTCACCTTTTAGGAACCTGGTTTGCCTTTCTGCCTCTGAGAGTCAGAAGGGGGTTTTGAATTGGGTGGATGTTGAGATTGGGTGGTGGTAATGATTTTGGGATAAGATGTAGTGGTGGGCTTAGAATTGAGTTTCCAAGAACTCTTGTCGGATCAAAGTGAGACAACTTTGGATTGGAACTCAAAGGCAAGGCTCATTGCATTATAAACAGTTCGAGGATTATGAATTCTCACATCCACCTTTAAATCCTCCTTTAACCCGTTAAGGAAGACTCCCAAGAGACAATGATTTGGCCAATTGGAGACGTGAGAAGATCTCTTTGCAAATTCTTGTCGGTATTCTTGAATTGAACCAGTTTGTTTGATACTTCATAGAAAGTCATTAGGATTTCAAAATTCAACTGGACCGAAATTTCTCGTAAATACTTGCTCCAAATCTTCTCAAAACATAATTGACAAGTCCATCAAGAGCGAAGAATACAAGTCTAGCGCGTCTCCTTCTAAATGCATAGAGGCAATTTCAAGTTTCTCTTCATCAGGTATCTTTGTAATACTTAAAATATATTTCAACCTTCAACACCCATCCACGAGGATCGCCTATGCTGAAAATTGGAATTTCAATCTTGTTATAGGGATGGAAGGATTGTTGATTCCTCCATGAACTTTATCCTTCATTGTAGAGGCTCTATTTAGGTCTTTCTCATGCCTTTAATGCCACAATATCTTCCTTCATTGTGTCAATGTATTCCAATTTAGCAGCAATGGTTGTCAATTGAACAACAATTTGATCAAGGTCGGATGCGGTGCCCTTAGAACTATTCCGGGTTTGAACCATCTTTGTTTCCTGACAATAGAACCAAATAATAAGTTTTGAAATACATGCAGGGGAATTTATTTGTACTAAGATAAATTGCTCGATTCGAGAGGTAATCTCTTTAATTACACACTTCTTTGATAATGAAAAACAAGGATGAAGCTTATGAAAATAAAAAGCCTGATTATAATGACCCATGACATTTAATACTATCCAGAAAATAGGCACGGGAACAACTCCTCACCCTTCTATTTTTCTACTAACAATGAATTGCTCCTCACCCTTCTATCTTTCTGTTAATAATAGGCATAGTAACTGTTCTCCACTCTTCCAGTTTCCCACAAATTACTTGACCAAGTGGATCCAACTTAGACCAAAAAATATAACTCAATTGCCCCATGTTAGCATCTTTGACTTGATTCTTTTTCCTTCTTAAAAACACTTTAATTGGGATCTTATATGTGTCTTTTGTCCTTGAGTAATCTTAAAACTCCTACTAGCAGACTCAAACTTGGGACTAATCTGGAGTCGGGAAACAAAATTTCATCAATTTCACATAATTTATTTTGGTTTCTAATGACCATTCATTCATAACATCAACCATTAATGAAATCTTGGTGGGTTGTAACAGATTAGATACAGAATCTGCATGATTAGTGTTGGTCTCTTAACACAAGATTTGTATCTTAAACTTAATCAAACACACTCAAAAGATGAAGCAGATTCTCTTAATTAAGTTGATGATAATTTACTAAGTTAATAAACACAAGAATGGTTTTCAAGATACTTGTATATAATACTTCTCAACTTAAAGTTACAAGACTCTTACAAGCATATGTGAATGAGCTACATAGAGAAACTATATATACAACTATCTACAGTCGGTTATAGTTAGATAACCAACTGGAACTTACAACTAGACAAATACTACAAAGCTAGAAGTAAGGTATCTAAGATAAAATACTATACTAGATTAGGTAGCCATGACGACTTACCTTTTGTCACCAACCAAAGTTGGTAACTGTACTAACCGATAAAGGTGAATAGTGAATTAATGTAAGGTTTATAGAAAGGCTGATGTACCCAAAACAACCAAAGTGCTTCCTGCATGCATACACTTTGTACATAGTAGAAATTGCTTCGGAGGTTTTACACTCTACAGAGAAAATATTTGTTGGATCAAGTAGAAGGTTGGTGCAACCAAAACCATTTCACTTACTTTATTTTGGTGAAGTTGTCAGAAGGCTTCCGAAGCAAAAAGGAACTTCTGAAGGAAAAAGAGCCTTTTCCGAAGTTTAAGTAAAAGATCAACTTTCGAAGACAAACTCTTCTTCCGAAGACAGAAGTATTCACTTTCGCTGATCAAGTCTAAGAAGTAAAGATCAGAAGACTACTTCCGAAGTTTGAAGAAATGAAGAAGTCCTTAAAGCCTTGGAAGAAGCAGCCTCTTTCGAAGTATAAGTGGCTTCGGAAGAACAAGTTCTTCCGAATCCATTTAACCTTCGGAAGACACTGCTATGAACCAGTAGACATAAGTATGGTCTCTGAGAATCCACTGCAGACCTTTAAGATACTACATGGCGCTTTCTCAAAAGCCATGTAGCTAACCTTTCTTTATTCTATTGTTCACCTTTTGTTAGATAGCATAGTTGCCAACTTTAGTTGGTGACAAAAGGTAAGTCATGGACATGTGATGACTACCATATCTTAGATAAGACATTATCTAAGATACCTTAACTTTAGCACTGTAGTATTTGCTTTAGTTATAGGATCCTAACTGGTATCAAAGTATACCCGACTGTAGGTAGTATTATATATAGTTTATTATTGTAACTCATAATCCATGCTTGAAAGAGTCTTGTAACACTTTGAGTTGAGAAGCAATATATGCAAGTACCTTGAATATTATGTTTTTGTGTTCATTGTTACTTATTATATTATTATCAACTCTTAGGGACTCTCATTTATCTAAGTATTGTTTAAGTGAGTTTGAGAGAAAAACCAAGTGTTAAGTGATCAAAATCAATCCTGCAATTGGTATCAAAGCTTTTTAGGCTCTTGATTATGAGATCTTACCATCCAAATCAACCTGTTTTTCACTCCTCCTTTTAGCTCACTCAAAATGGCCCTCAACAAGTCTAAAGTAGAGATGGGAACTATGACTAAAGCTCCCATCATTACTCCTAAAAACTTCAGGTCATGGAGCAGACGCATGGAAGGCTTCATGAGGTATCAACACAGCAAAATGTGGTATTCCATTGTCAATGGTCCGTATAATCCCAAGGTGGCATCACCTGGTCGAAACGGTGCCATGATAGAGAAGGTTGTTGAAGACTACTCTGATGAGAACCGGAAGAAGATGGACATTGATAGCAATGCAATGACTATTCTTATGACTACAATACCAAAATACATCATGGCGGGGTTTGAGCATTGCAAGTTTGGCAAAGAACTGTTTGATGCACTTGCTCAAATGTACTCGAGCTCCAATGACTCCAAGAAGGACTCACTGAAACAGCAGTTTGAGAACTTCACCTATATTGCTGGAGAGTCTCTCAGCCAACAGTATTTCAGGTATATGGATCTTATTTCTTCTCTTTAGTCAGTGGGAATCACTCTTGAACTTAGAGACCTCACATGGAAGTTAATGAGTGCTCTTCCAAATGAGTGGACATTCTACTGTGTCTCTATCAAGAGGACAGAGAATCTGAACACTCTTACTATTACCGAACTTAATGGCATCCTTGATGGATACCGCCTGGAGATGAAGAGCAAGAGGGGCCATCAGACAAGCAGAACCCAAAGTCTTCCTGCTAGCAATGCTTTGATGGTTGCTGAAGGCCCAAGACCCACACAACCTTAGCACTACCTGACTTACAACCAACATCCATCCTGCTTATATTGACCATACATCACCTTTTCTGAGACTCCAAGGTCTCAACAGACTCAGCATAGTTCCTTTCAGGAAAACTGTGCCTTTGTTTCAGGAAGTGGACACTCTAGTGATTTTCAGTACTGCTGTGATGATCTAGAGTGCTTTAGTCTAGATGATGTAGAGTACATGGATATTGTCCAACAGATGGCTCTTCTAACCAATAGAGTGAAGAAGTTCTTCAAGAGAACTGGAAGGCAATTCCCTCAGAACCCAACTAACAGCAAGTTTGGGTTTGACAAATCCAAGGCAAAATATTACAACTGTAACCAACTTGGTCACTTTGCAAGGGAATGCAAGGCTCTCAAGACAAATCTGGGAACCCTACAGGCTTCCACACATCCCTTTACATCAAAGCCCACTGGAAAGTCAACTGAAAGAACTGCAATGGCTCAAGAAGTTGACTGGAGCTTCATGGTGCAGGATGTGACTCCTGCTCAAGCACTCATGGCTGGAACATATGATAACAAGGTATATGAACATCTCTGTACTCCTACCTGTATTGCTAAGGTTAAACTATATTAAGACTACAATATGGAAATTAAATATGATGTTGAGTCTTTAAATATCTTGAAATCTATTTTAAAAGGGCTGAATTTGATTAGTAAAGAAAAATTGAAGAGTTAGAGAAAATTGTGTCCCTATTAAAACATGAACACACAAACTACAAGACTCAAATAAAGGATTTAATATCCAAATTGTCTAAGGCTCAAGCCCAGCTTGTCACTGCTGAGGCTCAAGCCAGGAAGTACGCTATCTCTGAGCAAAACTTCCAAGCTATTAATGCATCATCCTCCCACTCCAAAATTTGTTATCAAAACAAAGGAGGGTTGGGGGCCAATGAAATTGTTCCACCATACTCTTATGAGTCTATTAGACAACCTAGATATGGTACTGAAGAGCAAGAGGTCCCATCTGCTGACCCATCTTCACATGAGTTGAAGAATGATGCAATAGTAGTGGCTACCACAGGGAAGGAACAAGTAAATTGACCTACCTCTCCGAGTGAAATCCTAACCACCAAAGCTAGAAGAAGCAGAGCAAAAGCTGCAAGAAGAACTGCAAAGAAAGTGGCCGAGTCTAAGCTGATGATTGACCCAAAACAAAAGGGTGTATTCATCTCAGCTAGATACTAAGTGGTTGGTACTTCTGATTCAGGAAAGAAGTGTAGTACCAGCACTTCTGTCCTACCAAAGGATCAAAAGTTAAAGGGAAAGGTTGCTGATGAAGAGAAAAAGCACAAGAAACAACAATCCTCACATTCCCAAGAGACTAACATTGCATGCATAATGTGTGGTCTGCAAAACCACATGGCTAAAGTTTGTTACTACAATCCTACTAGCACACATTATGCAAATAATGTTAGAAAAGAAGGAGTCAGGGAAGGTTTCATATTTGGGCCTTATCAAATGGTCCAAGTGATGAAAAAGGGAAAGCTGGTATCCGAAGCAAGGTTACTTTCAGAAGAAAATCCTTCTTCCGAAGGGAAAATGGGTTCGAAAGCTAAAGTTGTTAAAATTTTGAAGAACAAGAAAGTTCCCTTGAAACCATCCCAGAAGAAGACTGCTTCGAAAGAAAAGGTTAAAGGCTTCTTCCAAGAAGAAAAAAGAAGAATGCCATGCTGCAAAAGCTTCAACAAGCACATCTTTCATAATCAACCAAATGATGGACTGGAAGAGCAAGACAGATGATGCAACCCAAACCTCTTCTTCAATGACATCAATTGAACCCCCATGCTTAACCTTTGTTTCAATTATGTCACTATCATTGGAAGAACCCAAGACCAACAAAGCTTGGGTCTCCAATCAAAACTAATCATCTCATCTTATGTGCAGGGACATCCATATGACAAGAATAACAACATTTGGATTGTGGACAGTAGATGCTCCACGCACATGACAGGGAACAGATCTCTCCTTCAAAAATTTCAACATTATGATGGAGGACCTGTCCAGTTTGGTGGTGTGGCCGGAGGATATATTTCTGGCAAAGGAAGTATATCCAATGGAAAATTAAAAGTTGACAAAGTTCTCTTTGTCAAATAGCTTGAACACAATGTGTTAAGTGTTTCTCAGTTTTGTGATCAAAAGAACCAAATGCTTTTCACAGAACATGAGTGCATTATCCTCAAACCAGGGATGACAATTCCTCCGGAATTAGTGCTTCTTAGATCTCCCAGGAAAGGGGATATGTACAAGCTTGATATGAACAATGCTTCCCCAATAGATGAAGTATCATGCTTTCTTTCCAAAGCTAATAGTGATGAGTCAACACTTTGGCATAAACGTATGTGTCATGTAAATTTTAAGACAATGAATAAGTTGGCTA
>BJCM01216009.1:0-23228 GCA_018326385.1 Flaveria bidentis | reverse complement strand
AAGGGATTGAAGATCTGGGTGTTGGAGCATCAAACCTCAAGAAAGGAGCAACAAATCCAGGTAAGAATCGACCTCTAAACCCTTCTATAGATCAAACCTGGATTCTAGGGTTTTGGGTTTTGGGTTTTGGAAAGTTGCAAATAATCGCATAAAGGTCACATTTTTTTCATATGAAAACATGCATAAAGCTTAGATTTAGCCTCATGGATGATAAACTAAGAGATTGGACGTAAAATGTTATGATTTTGGGTTAAAAACGGGTTGGTTCATAATTTTTATACGATCTGCGAAACTGTACATGCATCCAGCGAATTTGCATATTCAATCAGCGAAACTATGAGGACTTCCTACGAAACTATAGTTTCGTAGGTAGTTTCGCATACATGGTTTTCCAACAAAAGTTGGGTGAAACTGGCAGCGAAGATGCCAGAGAAACTGCCAGCGATGATGCCAGCGAAACTGCTGGTGAAACTAGCAGTAAAACTGTTGGCGAATCTAGCTGGGAAATTGATGATCTTGCAACGAAATTAGCAGAATTTAGGCAGAACGTAACCCCTTTAAGTGTCAACTCATCTGCAGGCTGTGTAGTGAGATCCTAGCCTTGTAAGCTTAGTTTAGAAGTTGTTCTTGGTAAACAGGTATCCCCTATTTATAAGTTTTTCCATGTTTTGGGGCTATTATGCCCCTAGGACCCCGCTGTCAGGGGCTGCCGCCCCCAAACCGGTGCTATCCCACGTTGGGTCGGTTATGTTTTATGAAGACTAGTACTTGGTATGTCGTCTACTTAATAAGTTAAGTATTATATATTAAACTGGAAGATGATATTAATGAAAAGCGAAACTTAATAAATGTTACCCTGGGCTTATTTGGTGATGGAAGATCTTGCAAGTACTATGATAGACTTCACTTATGTGAGTCTAATTTATGATGATGGATCCGTATTCATGAGCGGCCTATGTGCCTTGCAATGTGGATCAATTGTCGGGGGTTAGCTACCATTTTCATGTGTACCGACAGGGATCGACATTTGTTGTCAATCAACATGGAGCTCTTGCTTTGTGCAATCTCGTTTATGATGAAAGTGAAAGATAATGAAAGAATGAAAGATAAAGAACATGCTTATTATGATGCAAGAAATGTTATGTATTATGATGTATGCGTGGTCATTATATGAAGGATAAAGCATATATTTTCTTATAATATTTATAAAATTAAAACTCGCAAGCAAAGCTGACTTTTATGCATAATAGTTGGCAGGTAATTGTTAATGCTGAGGATGGTACCGGTTGGAGGCTACTTGGATGGATATGGATGCCATTCTTGTTTATGAAATCTTTTATTGTAATTTAAAAGAAAAAGTACTATGTTTTATTTACAATTAAAGGACAAATGTATGAGTACAATATGATTTCCAAGTTTTAAATGAATGTCTATTTAATTCCGATACAATGTTTTGTTATTAAAATGATTTTACGCTATGATTCACCAACTGTGAGGTTTCCCAGGAACGGGGCCTTACAAGTTGGTATTAGAGCCAAAATTTAAGAGAATTTAGTAAACTGATTTCAAAACCTAAACTTAAACTAAAAATAGGACCGAATGAAGGATGCAAATCCAAGTAGCTACGTGCCATTAGGTAAAGTTTTAAGTAAATCTGGAATTATGTGTGTGTGCTATGTGTTTTATGTGCATCTATATTTGAATACTGACATGCGTTAGGATAGTGATTGCTTGGGACAGGAGAGTAAGTAAACCATGTTGAAGAAATTTCACTTTGCTAACTGTCAGTCCATCAGAACTCCTGTGGATACTAAAGTGAAGATTGGTCCTGATCCTGAAGGTAAACCAGTGGATCAGACATCAATGCCCTTTTTGAGACACCTGTTGGTGAAGGTGATTCTTAACCTCTCTCTGGCCAGAGCTTAGAAGCTACATCAAACAATGAAGACCAAAGCTCTCTCCATCCTGAGTCACAAAGGTCTATGAGTGACAAAGGGAAAAGAAAGATGACATTTGAGGAGATTGAGGAGGAGGAGAGAGAGAGAGAGAAAAAAAAGGGGGTTGAGGGGAGAAAGTTCTTCTGCTGGGTCTTCAAGACTCATGGAGTCTGCTATCAGGGTTGTCCCCATACTAGATACTCAGAATTATGAGTTAAGGGCAGTCAGGATAAACTATTTGCAGATAAGGAACTATGACATAGGCAGTGTTATTTCTTTCACCTTAGAAGAGTTAAATGAACTAGTTGACCTGGAAAGGTCAAGGGAGAAGGAGGCAAAAGAAGCAGAGCTTTTAGTACAAGTCAAAGAAGAGAGAAGAAAGAAAAGACTGTACAAGTATATGCCTACCCTCTCCCCAATTCAAGAAAGTCATGCATAATAGGATGTGGTTCAACAAGAACCTCAGGTAGACAAAGAAGAAAATAGGATCAAGATGTTCAATGACCTGAGTGCCATAGGCCTCTATCAGGCAGAAGCACTTCTTCCCTTGTCCTATGGTCTATGTTGAGTTTGAGTACTTAAAACAACTTGAACTTGAGATAGTCAAGGACAGAAAGACAACTAAGAGGAAGCTAAGGAAAGAAGCTGCAAAATCAAGAGCCATCATCCAAAAGAGCATGAAGAAGTCTGTTGACAGGCAGAGGATGATGAGCTTCTTGAAACTGTATGGATTCTCCAAAGGATAAGATCAAGTTATTAGCTGTTGGATTTCCTCTGTTGACTATGGATGAGCATATAAGGTTGATCAAGCATAAGATCAAGAGCGGAGAGCTCATTGACTTACACTCACCTCCAAGTCAAGCCCCACTTGAAGTGGAGGTTAAGGTTGAACAACCAGAGACAGCACAACCTGGACCTCCTGATGAATCTTAGCAAGCTTCATCTTCTGATCCAGAGCAAGGTCAACCTCCCTCTCCTTATGAGCTTGAGAGAGAGGAAGTCCCAATTGAGAAAGACAATGAAGATCAATCTGGTACAGCAAACCAGTCGTCTCTGTTAAAACCTATAAAGAGTAATAAAAGGATGGTTCTAAACCAAAGCCAAAGAAGAAGAAGACTACACCCTCTTCTAAACCCCAGGATGTCAGAACATCCTGAGGATGTGCCGCCAGAGGATGCTACATCAACTCCAATTCAAACAGCTCCTGTAGCATCAGGAAGACCCTTCTTGTCTTGGACATACACCACAAATCCACAAAGATGGCATGTCATTAGAGATCAAGGCACTAAAGACATTTACACTAGGCAAGATATGTTTCAGTTGCCTCTGCATGATCTTTTTGACATGAGAAGACATTTTGACAATCTGAAAGATCCTGATCACCTTATGAAGAAAGGAATGGTGATCATCCTAATAAGGACTTTTGATATTTGAAGTCTACTAAGTGTTTTGGTAGCATCAGCCTAGGGGGAGTTTGTAGAGAATGTATGAAGAGGCTGATGCAACCCAAACATCCAAAGTCAATCCTGCATGTTGCACAAGTGCATTAAAGAAGAATGCTTAGGAAGTTTCACACATGCAACAGAAATATTCTAAGCGTGAAATCTTCCAAAGCCAAGACCAATATCTTCTAAAGCCAAAGATGAATTCTTCCAAAGCTTCAGAGACAAAGTCTTCCGAAGCCTCAACTCATGAAGGCAGATTTCTTCTGATAACTTTTAACACATGCTTTATCTGATGTACTTTTCCATAAAGGTGGACACCTTTCCTCTCTGTAAAGTCACTAACTTACATGAGTTGGTGAAAAGTTCTTTGCTTTTGGTAACTGTACATTGAGGTCTTGAGTCTGTAAACTTTCTACTTCATGTACTTTATCCTTTTTGTAATAGATAAGGATGTGAGCTATGACATGTCATAGTCACTAGTCAAAACACAATCTACCTTTTGACTATACAATTGATTTTGTTTGTGTCTAGTCAATTGTATCCAACTGGCTTTCAAAGTATAGCCGGCTGTAGGATGTAGTATAAGTATTCCTTGTTCTTGTATCTTTCCTTTAAGCTTTGTAACACTTGTAATAGAACTTGAGACAACAATATACTGCATCCTTGAAAACCAAACACTTGTGTTCTCTTGTTCTGTCTCTTACTTATTATTTGTGTTCTTAGTGTCATACTTGTGGTTAATCCAGTCTTACTGTTTGATTAAATGTGATTAATCTCCTCTTTGTGTTGTTGTGTTGTAAGTGACCCCCTTCACTAGTCCTACAGATACTAACTTGTAAGGCCTCATTCCTGGAATGCTTCACTAGTCCTACAGATACTAACTTGTAAGGCCTCATTCCTGGAATGCTTACACTTAACATTCATCGCATATAATATATTAAAACACATTAGAATTTATAAATCATAGCAGCAGAATTACTTAACAAAAAACATTTCATGCATTAATAATTACTTTTGCCAAATAATACATCATTCTTAAACTTACAAAATATTGTTTAATTGCATAATATCACAAAAATAACAATTTTGCATAAAATCGATGCTAGTCTTTATTCGCCAAGTAGCTCCATCCTCGTGGCACCCTCAACAACAAACACCTGCCAACTTAAAATGTATAAAACTCAACATTGTTGAGTGAGTTTTAGTTTTATAATAAAAATACATTACTTTCATTTATAACCTCTTTATTTACTTTTGCATGTAATAACACATCATATATACACATTGATAATATTAATTATTATCTTCCATAATCATTTGTTTTGTACACATCGTACACTTCATTCTTTGATCATTATCTTTTACTTTTATTGGACCAATGCCATGTGCTATACCCTAAACATTGTGCATAAAGCTAGTACCAGGCTGAAGTCTATAAATAGACCGTAACATTGTGGATGAAGCTGAGCCTAGTACCTGGGGCAAATGACATCGGTCCCGTACATTTGGCCAATGACAAGGTTTAGACCTCTGTGTTCATCCTTCCGGGTTAGCTAAACTGCACACAGTTTAGCTAACAACCCCTCAATGAATTATGAACCTCCTAAATTTTTCTTGCAAGACTATCATTAATTTATTATGTTCCACTTTTTGTTATCTTTTAATCTTTTGTTTCATTACATAATAGTTTAAGTCCAAAAGCATAAGCACACCACGGAAAGCCACATATTAATACGTAATAAGGAACATAAAGGAACATTCCTAAAACATGCATAACATTAATATACATCACCACTTAAAACATCCCAAGTCTTACTCGCATCTAATTGTATGCACCCTTTGTTAGGTCCCATTGGACAGAGTTAGTTGATGAGAGTTGTAGTAATACTCGCATCTAACTATAAGTTCCAATTCAGGCCCTTCCACCTTTTGTAGAAAGGTTGTACCTTTGGTGGTTAGCCTTTCTTTGTCTTCCTTCTCTCTTAGTTTCAACTCTTCTTCAATCATTGCTTTTGTGGTTAGCTCAGCAAGATGAAGGCTGCTAAGATGACTTCTGCTGTGAGCAGTAGTTTCAGAGTTGGAGGGATTGGAGCATGGTTTCTCTGCTAACTCAGTAATGTCAAACTTTCTAGAGTGTAGCAGAGAGGAAGCATTCAGCCTGTTACTTTCTCCATTCTCTCTCTCCACAACAAAGTTGTGAGAGGCTTCATCGAACCTCCACTGGATGATTTTCTTTCTAGGAACAAGAGGCTGACTAGTAATCTTGTCCCCTTTCTTGGTGTCAAGCAGATTCACCAACTTTCTTCTCAGCTTCTTCTCTTCATCATTAAAGGAATCAGAGTTGAGACCAAGAAGTCTCGTATCATGGTCTAGTGTTCCTTTGGGCAAATCAAGAAATTGATCTCTTGTGAAGGAACATAAATATCCATCAACATAATTTAGTTTGACAGAGTCTTCTTCACAGGAGATGTCGCTCAGGGTTGTGCAATTTGAGTGCTTTGTCTTGATTGCCTTGAATTCCTCCAGGGAGTGATGTATAGAAGGGTGAGGGGATGGTTTGGAAGGTTGTTTGTAGATTGTGGTGTAATGGTTTTTGAGAGTGTTTTGTGTTAGAGGATGGGTAGTACAGGTGGTTGAGGTGAGAAATTGGGTATGGATAATGGTGTAGGTTTAGGTGTGTAGGGTTCAATTTTGATGGTGAATGGAGAGGGAGTTGGTTCAGGTTGGGGTTGAGTAGTTGGTTTGAAGATCGTCCCATGTACCCTTCTATACAACTCTTTCCTTTTGCCCAAATGAATGTCAGCCTTGATTTCATTGACATTTCATTGGAGTGTCTTTTCAGACATGGGTCTCACCTGCCTGCCAGAGATGCCGTGAGCCTAGAGATAGTCTTTCATCCAGGCTTTCTCACCTATCTTCTTGGTCACAGTGACCCTAGCTTCTTCTTTCTTCTTTTTGTTTCCCTTAACTTCTCTCTTGCAGCCCTCTTTCTATCTTTCTCCAGTTGATGTTTCTCTTTGTTGAAGAGCCATATGATCGTTTCATCATTGTGTGGAGATAGTTCTTGAAGAGAGAAGCCTCTGGAGGTTAGGAAAGCTATGCTTTCCCTTTGAAGTTGCATTTCAGCCTCCTTCTTTTCTCTTTCACATTCTTCTTCTACGGCCAACCATGCACCTTCCTTCTGTTGTTCATTCTGCAGTCTGGTTGCCTTTTCTAGCTCAATCAACTCCTCTAATGGTAGTAGGTGTATATCTTCATTGGTAGCTTCAAGCTTGATGAGCCGATCAATGATCTCTACCCTCTTCTTGTTGTTGATTGCCTACTGGTTGGTTGCAACTGCTTTGGAACTGGTAGTTAACAGCTTTCCAATTGGAAACTTGCCTTTTGTTTTAAGTTATTCATTCCTCTCCTCCTCCTGAAGTTCTTCCGCAATCATTTTCTTCTTTCCTTTATCATTTTTTGAAGTGCTTGACTTTGGTTGTTCTTGGAGGGAGGATTCAGATTGTGAGAGAGGTAGTGAAGATGTCTTAGCTAGAGGTTGATTAAGAATGTCCTCACTATTCACCTCAGATAGCAACATAGAATAGCATATGTGATGATTAGATCCTCGTATAATAAGAACAGTCCTTCCGCAACTTCCATTTCTACTTTAGAAGACTCAACTTATTCTTCCGAGGCTTTGGCTTTAGCTTCAGAAGATTGAGGGAGTGTAGTTTATGTCCCAACTGTTTCTGTTGTTGGGCCATCGGTCCTCATTTCACTTTCGAATTGAATCTCAGGTTCCATTTGGACCATAGGTTGACCAACTTCTTCCACAGTGGTAGAAGGTGCACTTAGCCTCTTCAGCTCTTCAGCTCCAAAGTACGTCATAGCCACATCAGGGCTAGGCTGATCTAGAGAGGATCTCAACGGAAACTTGGAGAAGAGTCTATAGAGATCTCTGAGCATCCTTAGGTCTATTTGAATACAACTTGGGATGGCTCAGAAAAGGTAATTGCAATGGGAGCCAGATATTTGGATGTTGAAGTTGGCTCAATGGTTCCTCAGATGTTTGTCTTTGAACATTCTCCTCCTTTTTGATAGCATCATATTGAGAGCTAGAGGAAGAGGTTAAGGAGAATCGAGTGGGCACATGCCAAACAGATCTCTCAATCTGTTTCTCAGCTAGTTGAGCCTTGAGATTGTCAATCTCAAGTTATTAAGTGGTGGACCTATCCTCTAAATTCCTAACTCTGTAATTAAGGTTTGTGACTGTAGAAAGGAGGTCTTGTATGGTGAGTTGTAGTCTTCCCTCATCTTCTTTTGAAGAATCATGGGGAGATGAGGTAACATACCTAGTATGTTCAGCCTCACCACCAGATGTGATTTCTTGGCACCCTAGTTTCCCTTCCCTTCCTTAATGATGTCTCTTTTGAAGAATGCCACGGATTCAGTCTCAGAATTGTTACCATTGTCTAGAACATCCATTAAGGCATCTTTTGTAGTGGCAGCTAAATCTGCATGAGTCCCCTCCACATTAGTGGGACTCACCTTAGTAAAGGTTTGTTGATGGGGGAAAGAGATAAGAGGTCTCTCTAGGCTCTGTTGATCTTTGAGAGTGTGTTGTAGATCAACTTCATTGCCATGAAGAGACGTAATCTCTTCATCAGTTTTGAAAAGAAGGTCAATGAAGGATAGGGATGTTAAACGTAATGACCCGGGACCTTGATCAATGTCTATAGGCACTGAGCCTTTGGTAGGACTGTCCCTTTGTGGCTGCTCAGAGGACTATAGATACTCACCCTGAGGGCTTTCAGCTTGGGTGATAGGCTCATAGGTTTGAGACTGAGGAGACTCAAGACCCATATTGAGGTCAATGGTGAAGGATGGTGAGACGTTAGACTTAGTGGGAGCCTAATGTTCCCCTCTAGTCTTTTTGGATTGAACCAGAAGTGCTTGTTCAATCAAAGTAGATTGAAAAAGGGTGCGTTTGGGGCGACTTTGATATGTGATGGTGATGGGGTGAGATGGAAGAGTTGGCAGTGTGGGGGCAGTTGCTGGTGTGGGTTCATCACCTATGGGGTGAACAGGGATGTCACTAGGAGCTATTTGCTCGGTCATACTGGAAGCAGAGAAGTGTACCTTCCGGTGAAGTTGGTGGACACCTTCTTTAGAGTTATCAAGATGGTTGGCCTCATTTGAGGGACAGTCAAAGCAGCTAGATAGTCAAGCTAACTCTGGTCTAGCTCACAAGTGATAATGTAATCGAGAAATTTGGGATACATAAACAATGTTTCCCTCTAGAGATTTCGCATGAGATAGGTCAGCACAAATCTTGAATAGTTAAATCTGAGGCCTCTCACCATTCCATGAACTAGGCACCCTAGTTCGTATGGAATTTGATCCCATCCCCCGGATTTATTGGACAGATAGTGAAGAATGACATGCAGCTGGAACTTCTGGTTGAATGAAAAGTTGAACTTGTAGACAATGGACCTACTAATGTCTCCACCATATCACATTTGCATGTAAGTCAAAATGATTGTGTACATCTTATAGCTCTAGTATGATTTCCTAAGATTGCTATTGACTCTCAGTCAAAACAAGAATCTAGCATCAAAATGGTTCATTAAAATGTCCTAAATGATTCTGATATACCTGTATGATTCTATAATGAATCATACCAGAAATGATAAAATAGACTTGAGTTGTGCTACCAGGAAGTTAAAATCGGTTAGAAGTACACTAATAGGTTTAATTCCATCTTGAATTAAAAATACAAAAATATATCTTGTTTTGTTTTTTAAATTTCAAGTTTTTTTATTTAACATTTAGTTATTTATTAGGTAAAAGTCGGACTATACATTTGGATTCAATCTGTGAATCACTCACTAAAAGTGGTCCGTCTGAGGTGACCATTCGGGTTTTTGGAAATTAAAAGGATCACGTCTGAGTTGATCAAACAGTTTTACAAATTAAAAAGGTCATGTCTGAGATGATCAACGATCATAACGTTTTATCAATAGTTACACGTATATTTTTGAAAGTGTATGAGGTCAAACTAATAAGTATGGACCAATCGCACGATTAGACCATAAGTATCGACCAACGTTCGTCTGGACCATAAGTATGGACCAGTCGCACGATTGGATCACAAGTATTAGCCAATCGCATGATTGAACCATACGTATGAGCCAGCCGCACGACTGAACCCCAGTCGCACGAATGAAGCATGAGAATGGGCCCAATCGCAAGACTGAATGTTAACCTAGTATAAGTACCAAGACTCTTCCCAAATTTTGTTTGATTGATTTAGCATAGTGATTGTGATTCTAACGTTTACTTTCTGCGTATACAAGTAATGTAAGATGAAAATCGACTTCCATGTCCCGTGTAATCATGCCATAATGAACGAAATCTTTCAAAACAAGAACTTAGATGAACTCTTCAAAATAAACCACTTAAATGGACATATTCGTTGATTAAAACAACATTAGGTATTAATTTGAGTGTTTGCAAGTCTAATGAGCCAGTACACGACGTTTAACATTAAGTTTTGACCAAGAATTGGATTTAAAGTGTCGAACAGAGGGTTATACGAATGGACGTGCTGATGAACTTCAATCTCACAATTGAGTTGGGCGTATGAATTAATTGCATGAATGAATCAAGCGTATGAGTTGAGTCACATGATTGATTCAACCATATGACCTAGCACACGACTGAACTCAGCCACATGCTCAATCGCACGACTGAACTCAGTCGTATGGTTCAATCGCATGATTGAACCAGACTAATCTCAAAACAGTTTAATTTCAATTGTCTGTTGCTATACACAAATCTAATGTTTATGTGTCTTGTGTTACAGAAATACGGCAGATAGGTGGACTATCAACACCAAGCACAACATTTGTGCTCACTCGGATGCCACCACTCGGAATGCTACCGAGTTTGTAGGGATTATTGCTTTTCTGAGGAGGTCAAGAATCTAAAAATCTATCTCTGCTCCTTGCACACCCTAACGGTCTATACTTCAGGCCTTCTGGGAAGGTGCTTAAGTTGACAGATCTGCTGAGCCTTACTGTATTCGGAGCTCCATTTTTGGCCAAGAGATTGAAGTCACTGCAACTGATCTTAGACGGGTACTGGATCTGGGTGTGATGATGCCCAACTGACCAAGTTACATCCTCTGATAGTAAGGGGTTGTTTTCTACGGATGAAGTACACTAGGGACATCGACTCAGGTGTGCCCAACAAAAGCAACCTGTGTCCCCAGTTCAAATACATGACCCATGTCATACTAAAGTGCATAGCATCAAGGAGGGGAGGATTTGATGATCTATCTGACAAAATCCAGAATGCATACATTGCACTGGTGCTGAATCATCCTTTCAACTTCTCCAATATAATCTTCTCTTACATGGTAGACAACCTAGAGGCCAAGGGTAAGGAGGCCTTCTGCATGTACCCAAGGTTCTTACAGATGATCATTGACAAGAAGCTTCATCTGCTGCCGAAAGAGAGGGATCATTTTGTAGTTCTGGAGGTTATGGATGACACTACATTTGTTCATCTCAAAATCATGAAGAAAAAATCATCAAGATTTGTTCTAATATTGTACGATTTGAAGAAATATAATCATTCTCTGGATTTTCCTTCAAAATTCGATGCAATTGAACACGATTCTCTAGAAGCTACTGCTAATTTCCCGACCAGCACTACAGTGTGAAATCGTTTTTGTTCAAGTCTGAAAAGAAATATGGATGAACAAAAACAAATGCGGATGAAGCTTCATCAAATGCGGATGTGTTATACACAAATGCAGATGACTTGTCACCAAATGCGGATGACTTGTCACAAATGCGGATGGCTTGGCAACAAATGCGGATGCCTTATCACCAAATGCAGTTGACTTGTAAACAAATGCGGTTACTTTTAGAAAAAATGTGGATGCTTTGAAATCTAATGCAGATGCTTTGAAATCTAATGCAGATGCATTGAAATTAAATGCGGATGTCTTGCAAACAAATGAGAATTCTTTGCAAACAAATGCGAATGAGTTAGCAAAGAAATACGGATGTGTTGCAAGAAATGCTTAAGAACAGCTGATGAACAGGACTTCGAAAAGAAAAGAAAACATGAATATGTATGATTGCAACCAACAGGCACGTCCATTTTGATCTTGAAAGAAAAAAAAGTATAGAAATCAACCTTTGTCACTTTTTCACAAATTCATCCAGGGACGTGTACAACTATCAGATGTCCTTTTTAAAATACTTGAGCTCACATTATTTTTTATGATGTTTTGCACCCACGTCTGACTACTAAGCAGATAGTTAGCCGGACTTTAATCAAGGGAGTACTCATTCTAAAAAATGTCATTTATCAAGTTATTTCAAAAGAGTGGAAGTGTTTTCTACAACAATTCATGTTCCTCATGCAGTTTATTGAAGTTCAAAGCCTCACCATATGCCTAATATATACTAATCCTTGAGTTGTGATATGAGCTGTAATCCAAGAGTGATATAAACCGTATCCAATACCAAAAAGTATTTTCAAGAGATTCTAACCTTTGAAGAAATATATTTGGAGGAGCTTAATCTGAGGGGGAGAACATTAATGAATTGTGCCAGAAAATCAATGGATCAAGAAGACATGTGATAGAGAAGATCTTCAAATTCAAGGTTTGGCAAGCATCAGTTTAGGGGGAGTATTGTTGGATTCAACAATGGAATAAAATGTAGCTTATCAAATCATAATTACAGCTAACTAAAGATCTCATTGTATAAGTTCAAAGGCCAAGTTGATTATTAGAAGAAAACAAATACAAGAAAAAGTCAACATCAAGACAACAAGAAAAGTAAAAATTAGGTCGTGATGTAATTTTAGTATAAATAGACCCACTAGTGCATTTTTGCAAGTGTGGCTTTTTGTGTGTGTTTCTCATGGTGTGAATCACCACCCAAGGAGAAATCATCTCCTTTGGGTGGGTTTGATTTCACTAGCCATCATTGATTCTCATTATAACTTGTTTATCAACATCAATGATATCAAAACATTATTATTATCCATCTCTTTGTTCTTTGATTCACACACGTCCACCCATCTTAATTTTTGTAGATCTGAACGAGATGAATCCTAAGATCCAAGCTAAATGAATCTGAAATATTGATTCAACAAAATAGTATCAGAGCTGTTGGTTGCTGGATTTATCTAGTATTCAGATCTGATTTCATCTTAATTATGTCAAGAACAATGAAGAAAAGAAGAAAAATGAAGAACAAAGTCCCTGTTCATAAAAAACCCATCTGTTCATACCCAAAATGAGAGGAAAAACCAACAAATCTATTCAACTATGGTACAATTTGAAGAATCATGAACATGTTCATGATTATTCTTTCAAAATACGATGCAATTGAATAAGAATAACATCAAAAAAAGGAAGAAAACACATTTGTTCATCTCAAAATCAAGAAGAAAAAATCATCAAGATTTGTTTTAATATGGTACGATTTGAGAAATATAATCATTCTCTGGATTATTCCTTCAAAATTTGATACAATTGAACACGATTATCATTAAAAACAAAGAAAATATGATGAAATTGAAGCTACTGCTGATTTTCCGACCTACACTGCAATGTGAAATCGTTAATGTGAAATCGTTTTGTTCAAGTCTAAAAAGAAATGCGGATGAACAAAAACAAATGCGGATGAAGCTTCATCAAATGCGGATGTGTTATACACAAATGCGGATGACTCGTCACCAAATGCAGAAGACTTGGCAACAAATGCGGATGCTTTGAAATCAAATGTGGATGCTTTGAAATCAAATGTGGATGCATTGGAATAAAATGCGGATGCTTTGCAAACAAATGCGGATGAGTTAGCATAGAAATGCAGATGTGTTGCAAGAAATACTTATGAACTGTTCAACAGGACTTCAAAAAGAAAAGAAAAACATGAATATGGATGATTGCAACCAACAGGCACGTCTATTTTGATCTTGAAAGCATAAAAAAAGTACAGAAATAAACTTTTGTAACATTTTCACAGATTCATCCAAGGACTTGTACAACTATCAGATGCTCTTTTTGAAGTACATGAGCTCACATTATTTTTTATGATGTTTTGCACCCGTGTCTGACTACTGAGCGGACAGTTAGCCGGACTTTAATCAAGGGAGTACTCGTTATCTGAATAATGTCATTTATCAACTTATTTCAAAAGAGTGGAAGTGTTTTCAACATTAATTCATTTATTGATGTTGAAAGCCTCACCATATGCCCAATACATACTAATCCTTGAGTTGTGATATGAACTGTAATCTAGAGTGATACAACCCATATCCAATACCACGAAGTATTCTCAAGAGATTCTAACCTTTTATGAAATATATTAGGAGGAGCTTACTCTAAGGGGGAGAACATCAATGAATTGTGCTAGAAAATCAATTGATCAAGGACACATGTGACAGAGAAGATCTTCAAATTCAAGGTTTGGCAAGCATCAGCTTAGGGGGAGTATTGTTGGGCTTCAACAATGTAATAAACTGAAATTACCAAATCATAATTATAGCCAACTGAAGATCTCATTGTATAAGTTCTGAGACCAAGTTGATTATCAGAAGAAAACAAATACAAGACAAAGTCAACATTAAGACAACAATAAAAGTCAAAATTAGGTCATGATGTAATATTAGTAAAAATAGACCCACTAGTGCATTTTCGCAAATGTGGGTTTTTGTGTGTGTTTCTCATGGTGTGAATCACCATCAAAGGAGAAATCCTCTCCTTTGGATGGGTTTGATTTTACCAGTCATCTATGATTCTCATTGTAACTTGTTTATCAACATCAATGAAATCATAATATTATTATTATCCATCTATTTGTTCTTTGATTCACACACGTTCACCCATCTAAATTTTGATATGTAGATCTGAACGAGATGAATCATAAGATCCAAGCTCGATGAACTTGAAATGAAATATTGATTCAACATAATTCATTGGATGGCATATAGTGCATGTTATATATTAATAATAATATAGTAGCATGTAATTTGTTTTTTACTTATGAAACAATAAGAAAATACATAATTTTATATATAATATATATTAATAATCCAGTAGCATGTAATTTGTTTTTTCTTTGCAAAAATACTCTTTTTCATAACTTTAAAAATATAACATTATAAAAAATATTAAATATATCATTTTGACATTCTTTATTTTTTCTACGAAATGAAATAAAATTTTTATTTAGAAGCGAGATGTGTTAACGGTCACAAGGTTTAACAAATTCCCGCTGCACCACACCGAGAATTTACTAGTTTTAACAAATTTTCACAACAAGATTCCAATCATACTTCAACAATTATAACAACTTTATGTTAGAAGCAATGGCATGCATTTAGAGCAATGACTAGAGTATGCCTTGGCAATTTCTTTTGTAACACCGAGTCTGATACTGGAAGTGATGATTTTGTGAGATCGTCTTGAGGATAAATTTGACAAGTAAATGGGTTATCCAATCGACTTGCATTCAAAGAATAAAATAACAAGAAAATGGACAAGAATAATAACTTGTTAAAACATAAAATAAAATCTACAGGAGACGAATATAACTTTTGGAAAATCGTAACAAACATACAACCATTGTTCAAGAATCTTGTGTTAAATTATTTTTCCCTTAGTTTATTTGATCAAATAAAAAATGAAAATGTGTGAGCTCATGGAATACCATTTGCTAAGTTAGAAATATGGGAAATTTTAACCGACAATCACTATTTCTTTTTGTTTAAGTTTGAATGACGTTATGTTAATTTTAATTTTGAATTTGAAATTGTTTAGCTTTAAGTTTATTTTTAATTTTTAATGTATTACTGTTTTAGTATTATGTTAAATATTTTTAATTTTAAGTTAATTTAAAAAATAATTGTGGTACTTAAATAATTTTTTATTTTAATGTATATTTTATAATGGATTTTCATGAAAAAGAATAATTCAATCAGGCTTCAACCAGACCTAGTATTAACCCTACCCGGTTCCAATGGGGAGGGATGATAGTTTTCAGGAACTCAACACAAAACCTAGTTTCGCATTTGTTGACTGTAACGCGACCCGAGTATATTTTAAAATCAGTTTTGTGCACCTCTACCTCTACAACCTTCTAATAAACTCATTCATGAAGGGTCACGTCTAAAAATATCATGTAACAAGAATTAGAGATGTTATCAAAAGAGCGACGCAGACGCACTTACATGATTTCCTACGTCTTGATTTTGCATGAATATCTTAAGTGAGAGGCTGAATGCATCACTCCTAATTTTTTTATACAAGTTCTTTTTAGATTGTTACATTGAAAGAATTAATTTTGCCTTCTAACTAGTATGAGAAGAAGATAATTTATTCATAAAACAACTTTAATGAGTGCAATCAATTAAAAATAAATGATAAGTTTAACACAACACTGTTACACTATTTTGATTATTTATGCCAAATTGAAGTGTTGGTGGTGCTCTTCTAGAATGTCTTTGTTAAATATTATACAAGGTAACGCAACACATTTGAATAGACATAAAGGGACCACAATTATTGTCTTTCTTATGGAAAGATTATCACGTATGGCTTACGCCATGGATAACCATTATAATTTCCCAATTATATATAGAGTAATGTTGACAAAAAGATTAATTCATTGACATTTCATAGTCTTTAGAACATGCTTACGTGTTTATTTATACAATTAAACATGATAGATTACAGCTATTACTTACATATTGTTCTTCAACATGGTGTGCGGCTGAATTAGGTAACCATAACAATAAAATAAATAGCATAAAATGTTTGTTAATAATGTGTTCCTTTAATATGAGTTGTACCTTAACTGTTGTAATCACAATTGTGATCAAGGAGATGATGACAAGAGAATAAATAACTAAAATCAATGGATTCAATTAGAAATTTTAGACGAACTCCAAAAATTTATAATGTATATGGTCTTGAATTTGTTGTTAGGATGAACAGAATTATATTTATTGATGTTCTATTAAGTAACTATTCTCTACATGGTACTTGATGCATAATTTCCAACAAAAAACAAACTGCCGTTCGCACCAGTCACATACATGCTCCAGTCACATGTTCCCTTTTGTAGAATTATTAACCTAGTTTCTTTTGTTTTGCATCTTCCGGCTAATGAGCTTGTAGCTAGTGGGGATGAGTTTGTAAATTGAGGTTATTTGACTGTTCTCTGAATTGCTGATTGTTGATGAGGTTGATTTTATTAAGACTGATGTTATTGATTTTGTCTCATATCAGAAGATGATTGTTGATTGCATTCCCTAATGAAGTGCCCATACAAATTGCAATTATAGTATCTCACTTTAGACTTATTAACCTCAATCTTTGTTGTACTGTTGCCAAGTTTTTGTTTCTTCTCAAATACATATTGGCTCTATATGTGATCATGGCCATTTGCCATTAAAGATCCATCTCTTCTACTTTATCAGGATGAAGTTCTTTAAGATCTTGTTGACAAATGTGTGTAGGAGTTAATGTACTACCGAGATAAGCTTGAAAGCTTGAACTAAATGCTACAAAAGCAGCTTTTTGTTCTTCTGAGCCAGAACCACAATAATTGGCTTTGTTTGATTGTTGTTGTTGGATGAGGATGATTTGGCTGATGAGGCAGAGGAGGCAAATGTGGTTTTCTTTTCATCAAGTCTTCCTCTTTCTTTCTTTGATTAACTACTTTGAATGTTTGATCTCGATGGCCTAGAAGAATAAAAACCAACTTTGTCTTTATCTTCACTCAAAGCACAATAGTTTCCATCCTTATGGTTGGAAATAAAAGCACTTCCAACACTTTTAGTTTCATTGAACTAATAAGGAGCAATGTGTGCTTTTACACTCTTGTTTCTTGATTTTCCATCCGGTTCAAGTGCTTCAACTTTAGCTACCAATGTATCTAACCTAATGGTCTTAAGATCAAGGGTATTCTTGAACATGATATTGTTTGAGTCCAACTTTCATGTAATGTTTGGAGTATCTTTTTGTTTAACTCCTTACTAGTGTATTTTAATTTTAAGATGTTTATCTCAATCACCAATAGCATAAATTTGTGGAGTTGTTGAGGAATAGATTCACCCTGAATATGATAGAATGTTTCATACTATGAGCACACATTATTCTTCCTTATGCTTTTAATTTCATCACTCTCTTCATAGAGAGTGTAAGGTATCTTCTACAAAGAGTTTGTTGTTTTGTAGTTTTCACACCTAATCATAGATCTTCACATAAAGCCATACTAAACATGTTGTATGCTCTAATATCAACTTTGACCTTCTTGGTAACCTCAGGTGACATATCCTTTGTATTTATGGGTTGATTATTGTCCTTGTAATTTGGTCCAAGATTTGGAGAAATATAAGGACCTTGAGTAATTGACACCCATAAAGCAAAATCAGTGTCGTTCACATGATTTCTGAACTTGATTTTTCGATATTTGAAATCCACTTTATTTTCCAACTTTGGGGGTTGGTATGATGATCCACCAAGTAAATTACTTATTTTAGTTAATGTGTTAATAGTCAACTAAAACAAAATTCCTTTGTAAATGAACTAATTAATGACAAACTCTTAATTATGGATTAACTAAGTTGTTACAATCATAATTAGTCAATCCTCTTAATTAATTCTTAAATGAAAATCAAATTAAGGATATTTGATGATGTGCTATTGTTCAATTCGTATGAACAATCATTGATTACCGATCTACAACACATATATACTAATCAAATCGAAGTTGATGTATATCGATGTTATACAAGCAATGGAACAATACTCATTGAATGATAAATCAAGATTTAATGATTTTAATTTGATTTACACCAAATTGATGAGTACAATTCTTTTGTTAGCTATCGATTAACTTAACTCAACTTTTATGTTGATTAGATAATTCAGTATCACCCTTGAATGTAAATAATGAACTCTTAAGTCTTTATGAACACCCTTAAAGCAATTTTACTCAGAATAAATAGATCTAGTCAGGCATTTGATAGATCTAATGATTCAAAGAATCAATCGAACAAATCTAGCACTGATAGATCAATTCATCTAGATCAATGAGCATTTGGCTCTGATACCACCTATGAATCCAAGGATCACAATCAGGAATTATTAGGTTAGATTGAGTAGAATAGTGATCGCGGAATTTTCACTACTCTATGTTCAATTGATTGATGATGAAACAATAATTCTAATATTAATGAATGAAGAACAAAACATATGAATCATATTAAATGAATTATGATAGATTCAAAATAATTTCACTAAAACAATTTAACGATTACAAATGAAACAAATAACAATTGCTTGTTAGTTGAGTACTATGATTCTATTGATGATTTGGTGTGTTAGGATCGTGTACCGGACAAAATACTAACTGATATATGTGTATACCAAATCAAATAGTGCGAAATCCTATTTGATTGGTGATCCAATCAGTGAGAACGCACGTAGAAACAATTGTAGATTGAATCTAAATGTTAAGAACGATTGGTAATCGATCTAGTGCAATCTATGAACTTGGAACAGGTTCTTAGAAGTCTCTAGACGGCTAGGGTACGATTTAGTACGTAAGTATTCGAAGTGTTACATTTTTCCATGAATTAAGTGGTATTTATAGGTTAGGGTTTCGCATTCGTGCGACTGAACCATTAGTATGGTTCAGTCGTGCGATTGAGCCATGTGATTGATCCATTCGCACGACTGAGTGTTCAGTCGTGCGACTGGGTCAATCTCATGTTCCAATCATGCGACTGATCCAGTCTCCTGGTTCAGTCGTGCGACTGGTTCATTAGCATGAACTGATTCATGCGTATGGTCCATTGGCATGGACCATTCGCATGAGAACTTGACATGATTATGTTTAACCATATTTCTCAATCATTATTAACTAAGAACTATGTATACAACTACAAACCTATATAGTTAGTTCAATAAGCGTTAACCTACTAATCAATGAAATAATAATCATTATAAGCACAACCACACATTGTATTTCATTAAGTACCCATTCTATTACATATGTGTAAGACAATAAAGACATTTCACATTAAGCTCATAAACTAGGTACACATGTATCTACAAACTCTCCCTTGGACCTAGTTTCATCTATTGTCTTACTTTCTTCATACATTCCTCATATTTCTTGTACTTCTCCTCTCTTGTAACTCCTGCATGTATTTCAAATGCAAAGCAGAGTCTAATCACGTTTTGGAATTAGAGAGCTTGTACAATATCTTGCGTGTCATTGAACAGTGGCCACTTGTATAAGGTGTAAACATCATCAGCCGACAAGTTAGTGAGCCACATGGAGTCAAACACCCTGATAGTTTCCATACTACCATTTCTGTACAACACTATGACCGCCTCACCTTTTCTCCAATCGTAGTACCACCACTTGAAGTGTGGAGTGAAGTCCTGTGGCATTTCCCGTAGAAGGATTCTAGACATCGTGCGTGGAGGACTCCACTTCAGTAGTATCTTTGGTTTTCCAGTAATGGCATCAACTTCAGATCTTCTGATATACCTCGTTGGTTGTTGAGGTTTGAATTTGACCCACCTGGTGTGGTACTCTTTCTTTAAAGCTGCTTCAAACCAGCCTGACATCTTACGAGGGTCAGCATATAGCAACTACAATTTTGCTAGCTGGTTAAGCTCAAAGCCCGAAAGAGTCTTCAGATCGTGTGGGAATCTGAAGTACTTGTTCCCCTTCTCTCTTTTAACAGCATAAACATTAAGATCTTCAAAATATGCCCATGATATAATTTTTCTTGACACCTTGAGATGCTTCTTCACTTAATAGAATTTGGTGTAGACATTTGACCTTGGAGCACTGCGCTGGGCTCTAAACATGTAACACATCAATCATTTGTCAATAATCAAGTAGGAGGCATCAAATATATACATAAACATTAATTACATAATATTAATCCAAAATTCATATACAAAGTTTTCAAGTACATAAATATCTAAACCTTACTTTTCCCCTGAATAATCGGCGTGTCAGTAGGAGGGGCAAAAGATGAGGCTCCTTGGTCTTGATTTCTCTTTGTACTTCTCTCTTGACCTTGAGCTGAGGTAGATGCAGCTGCATCCCCTTCATCATCATCATCACTGTTCTGCCTTTCCCTTGTCTCTTCCTTCTCATTGGCCTCATCATCAGCACTATCATCATCTTCATCATCATCATCATCATCATCATCATCATCATCATCATCATCATCATCATCATCATCTCCTTCTCTTATCTTGAGTGGCTCATCCTTTGAGCCCTTGAGCTTGAGCATGATGGTCTTGTTTGATGCCTCCAACTCCTCTATCCTCTTTGCTGAGTGGACATTTTGCTCCTGGAGTTGGGTGATTTGTTGAGCTTGCTGTGAGATCTGCTATGCTTGGGTGGCGTTTAGCTCCACAAGCTGACGTAGTTGGGCAATCTTTTCTTCAGCACCATATGGTTAAATGCTGACAACTGTTCCTCTATCCCAATGGGGGGTAAAGATGATCCTATGTGGTATGTAGGGTGGGATGATGGTCCGGTTTGGTGGCTAGTGGTGGTGGTGGTGGCAGTGGTGAATATTGGGGGTGGTATATGAGTTGGTGGTGATTTGTGAGTAGTATTGGTGGTGGATGGGATATGGGTAAGTGGTGGAGTGGGTGTGGTAGTGGTGGTGGCAGGTGGAAGAGTGGTAGTGGTGATGGTGGTTGTGGTTGTGGTAGTGGGTGGAATGGTGGTAGTGGAGGTGGGTGAAGTTGTGGTAGTGGATGTTGTGGCGGTGGTAGTGATGAAAGTCATCCTCCTTCTCTTCGACTTCATCCCGTGAGGCTAAGCCATCCTTTTCTTTCTGAAGCCCCTCGAGGTGGATGCTCCCCCTAGGACTCTGAGCTGGTCTGGGGTAAAAGTGGGATTAGTAATGGTCTCCCCAGACGCAGCTTGGCATCCTCCAACCGCCTCTAACCCGTGCTCTATAGCAAACACACGACTACCCACTGTCCTTGTTAGTGGCTCGTTATCACTTTCTTCCTCCTCATCGGAGGGCAGAAGTCCTGATGGAAACTGGCGGTGGTGGTATCTCCATGATTGGGTGGTGGAGGTGTAACATGGGTAGTGGGGCCCCTCGTAGAAGTGGACCTAGAGTCTCCACCGGTGTCACCGTCATCGTCATCGGAGTCATCAGATGGGATGGCAATCTGCTCCACATCTGAATCACTCTCCTTGTGGTGCCACCTACGTCTTGCAGGTGCCACGTACTCCTCCTTGGCTAGACGCCCGAACAATCTATTAACAGGGGGCTTGACTTGCTTCCCCCTGTAGACCTTCATGTGGCCCAAGGTCGTGTCATCCATAATCTCAAGCGATACAACATCGTAGCTCTCCTTAGGCAAGGCAGGAAACTTCTCGTCGATAATCATCTGCAAGAATCTGGGGTACATATAGAATTCGTCCTTGTCCTTTGCCTTAAGGTTCTCTATCAGTTAGGAAAATATCATGCTGGAGAAACTGAAGGGGTGGTTAGGTACCAGTGCCATGTAGGCATTCTGAATATGGTCTGATAGGTCATCAAACCCACCCTTCCTTGATGCCATGCACTTTAGTATCACATGTGCCAAGTACTTAAACTAGGGACACAGGTTGCTTTTGTTCAGCACCCCTGCGTTGATGTCCCAAGAGTACTTCATCCGGAGGAAGCACCCCCTCACCGTCAGAGGGTGTAGCCTGGTTGGGTGATCAGCATCCTCACCCAGACCATGTACTCGCCTGATATCTTCAACAGTCACCTCTATAGCATGTCCAAAAATAGTACTCCTAATGCAGTAGGGCTCATGAGATCGATCAACCGCTGCACCCTCCCAGAAAGCCTGCTGTATAGACCATGTACTCGCCTGATATCTTGAGAAAAGCTATGATGCCAGCAAACTAGGCAGCATTCCGAGTTGTGGAATCTAGATGAGCACAAATATTGTGCTTGGGGTTGATGGTCCACTAATCAGCCATAGATCTGTAATACAAGACACATAGACATTAGATAACCACACAACAAAAATCAGTTCAAATTAACCTGGTTGAAGTCGGTCTGGTTCAATCATGCGATTGAACCATACAACTGAGTTCAGTCGGTTGACCTAACATGCGACTGAATACAGTCGGGTGACTGAACATGCGACTGAGTTCAATCGAGTGACTAAGCTCGTTCATATTATTCATTCGGCCGAATGAGTCATTCGGTCATCTCAGTCGTGAGATTGGAGTTCATCTGGGTGTCCAGTCGCCTGACCTAATGTCTGTTCGAATGAAATTCGAATTTTGACCAAATCTTCAAATTACACATCGTGTATTGGTTCATTAGACTTGCAATCACTCTAAGAATCACCTAATAACCTTGATTACAACATTTTACTTAGTTTAGTTCGGTTATTTGTCCAACTTAGTTTCGGTTCTTGGTTAGGGCCGAATGTCGTGATTTTTGAAATTTTGGTAGATTGCACCGCATTATACCTGTGTAAACACCAGTAAACGTCAGAATGTTGTAATATGTAGTCAAATTATGTTAGAACCCTTGAAAGATTAACATTTAGTCTTTTATTGTATATTTTATATTTTGTACTAGTATAGGGACTAGTTCTGTAAATTGTTAGTTCCTTAGTTTCTAGTATAAATAGCTTAGACTAAAGAGAAAGGAGTGTGGGTTGTTCTTGAATTGTTAACTGCTTTCTTACTCTTGTAATTGACTTTGCTATATCAATGAACTGTGAATTTGTTGATATTGCTTGAATTGATTACAATTGTTTGTGTTTCTT
>BJCM01216008.1:0-29077 GCA_018326385.1 Flaveria bidentis | reverse complement strand
ATGCATTCATCTTTCTTTACGTTCCACTTAACATTATCATTAACTTCCGCTTTACGTTACATACTACTTTTCATTCATTTCATACTCATAACACGTAAATCACAGAATAATACATAATATGAATGTAAGATCAACATAACACATTCGTACATAACATCATATAAACATCACATACCCTATCACATGTCATCATAAACATCATGCATCATCCATTCACATACACATACATATGCATAACCAGTACAAGTCATCACAGAACATAACCAACCCTTCGCGTGACAGCGGGGGTTCGGGGGCGGCAGCCCCTGAAAGCGGGGTCCTAGGGGCAGCAACCCCTAGTGGGGTTTAAGGGGCAACGCCCCTGGCTGGGGTCGCGCTGCCAGGTCAGGGTGAAAATTTTTTATTCTAAACTTTTATATAGAACATTTGCTTATAGAAAAATCGATCTTCTTGTTAAAACCTCTTAAAATCTTGTTCATCTAAAATGTAAATTTAGTATGCATTTCCAGCCCCAAACAAATTTAAAACCTTTAAATAAGGGGGTCTAGAACTCACCTGGACTCGATGAGTTGCTTCTCAATCAAACTTTCAAAGCAAGGGTTGCACTACACAACCTGCAGATAAGTTAACACTCAAAGGGGTTAATCTCTGCCTAATTTCGTTGTTAATTTCGCTGCATGATCATCAGTTAAATGCTAATTTCACTAGCAGTTTCGCTGGCATCTTCGTTGCCAGTTTTGCTGCCAGTTTCTCCCAACTTTCGTTGGATAGCCATGTCTGTGAAACTACCTGTGAAACTATAGTTTCGCAGGAAGACCATTAGTTTCATTGGACGAATACATAATTTCGCTGGATGAACACCCAGTTTCGCAGAACGGGCTGAAAATTACGAACCACCCCATTTTTGACCTAAAACTTCAATCTTTTACATCCAAAACCTTAGTTTATCACCCAATAAGCTATATCTAAGCTTCTTACATGTTTTCTTACACAAAAACGTGAGTTTTGGGCGAATCTTTGCCACTTTCAAGAACCCAAGCCCTAGAATCTGGGTTTACATCAAAATGAAAGATTAAATGATGTTTCTTACCTGGATTCTTGGTGTTTTCTTGTTGTTTGGATGCCCACGAACACCAATCTTCAATCCCGTGATCAACCGAGCCTTAAATCTTCAATTCTCCCCACTTTCTCTCTCTACACTCTCTCTCTAGAATTTGGGGTGTTGAGTTATAAATGAGAGTTGCTCAAGCTGATCCATTTTTCTCAGGATCTTAAACTCGCCAAACACATAACCCGCGAGGTCTACTTGGTCCATACTCTGTTACCCGCTTATTTTCTTCAAATAATCTCGGTCAAGCCCATTATTATTAATTGGCTCGTTTCGAATTTATTCCGGGCGTTACATTTATTGAAACCTTTAGTCCAGTCATCAAGCCTACCGATCTTCATCTAGTCCTATCCCTAGCTGTCTCTCACAACTAGACACTATGCAAACAAAATATAAACAATGTTTTCTTACAAATCACACTAATAGAAGATGTTTTTATGACTCAACCCCTCAGTTATATAAACTTTTCTTTTACTACCATGTTTGCAAACATAATAAGGCAATTTATGCCTTTCACTAAGCAACCTGAGTTTCGTATAGTGAACTGAAATCATATATTCTCTTGCTTTATATCGATGACATAATTATCATTGCTCCATCCCCCGATCATCTCAATCACTTCATTCATTTTCGTGCTACTATATTCTTCTTAAAAGATCTCGGTCCACTCTCCTACTTCCTTGGTGTTGAAGTTCCTCTCTATGTAACAAGCATTTGGCTATCACAAAAGAAATATATTCTTCAAATAACCAACATGAGTAATTGCAAAACCATATTTGTCCCTCACTAGACAAGTGGCACACCTCATTCTTCTCCGACCGACTCTTGGACAATAGTTGATACCTTACAATATTTTTCCCTCACTATACTTGATATCTCATTACATTCAATCGCCTATCCTAGTTAATGCATGCACCTGCATCTCTTCACCGGATAACATTCAAACACCATGTTGAAATATCTTCATGACGCCTTATATCATGGCATTCTAATTTGTAGAAATCTCTCTTACTTTACACGATTTCACTGATGTTGATTAGACTGGAGATTAGGACAATTATCCACAACCTATATTGGTTTAAATCACATTTTATGTATCTCAAATGACAATCCACCTTAGCACCAAAAACTAGGTTCAACGATAAACATTACTCTTTCTCAATGGATTGAAATTGCCGGCACCACTAAAGACATAAGGAAGGATGCTAGGGTTTAATGAATACAAGAGTTAAAAAGTATAAAACCAAAATAGATTAAAATAGAATGAACATATCTTTAAGCATCATATGTTAACGATGTTTGATTTGATAACCACATTTGTTATTTCCAAACCGTACATAATTCTTAGATTAAAAGACCAACAAATATATGTTGTTTTTTTACTTTAAATCATGTCAACTAAGAAATCCCCAAATCATATACTTAGGTATTTAAGGAATAATTTAATCCTTAATTAGTTGAGCAAGCACACATAACAAATCAAGAGGATAATTCAACCCAATGAATGGAAAACCTAATATTCTAAGTGGTAGCTTAAATATGCACTTACAAGATCAATAAAGATGATCAATGGCTATCTATAATCAAGATCTTCCACTAAAATAAACCAAAAAATGAAAACTTAATAGTAATCGAATAGTACGTAGAAGACAAACTAGACACCGCACATGTCGTGTACTAGTCACCAACTCCCTCATCCCTGTTTCTAATATCAATCAATCGACCATAACTTTTACTTTAGTTAGGTTAGATTAGATTCTGCAGCTATTAGATCACGACAAAATTGAAATTAATCATCAAATCAAGTTTGTAGATAGATTGGATTGACTTCGAGTATAGAGCATTGACAAAGTGAAGGAGAATAAGGAAATGAAGCTAACTTGTTCAATTGAAATGAAGAACACATTAGGAGGTCGGAGATTGACAAAATTCTAGGGGTGTAAACGAAATGAACGTTTAGGAAACAATTCGTGAAATATTTGACTGGAAGTTCGTTTATGTTCGCCAGTCTAATAAATGAACGAACACGAACAAGAAAACTGTGTTCGTTTATGTTTGTGACCGTTCAATAACATTTTCATTTGTATTTGTTCATTTAAATATCTCATATTTTATTTTATTTTACTGGTTTTGCTTTTTAAAAATACAAAACCCTAGTTATACGATATGTATGCGCCAACATCCTCCATTTGACCATTTTCAACCTTAATTTATGCTTAAGGTTGACAAACTTCTTGAATTTCGTGTTATTATATTTATGATAATTATGTTAAGTATGTTCATATAATTATGTTAAGTTTTATTTGTGTTAAAGCTTGGTAAACTTTTGTTCGTGTTCGTTTATCACGAACATTTATGTGTGTTTATTTATGTTTCGTAAATGTTCGTCGACAATTCACAAATAGTTCATTATATACAATATTAATTAGCAACATGATTGCTACAGATGACTTATTAGTTTTTGAGTAAACTTCACTTTTGCTCCTTGTGGTTTGATCCAAATAGGTTTGATCCAAATAACAGTTTTCATCCGAATGTTTAAAAATCTTGATTTTACTCCCTATGGTTTTTTAATTTGTTTCAATTGACTCCAACATATTAAATCCGTTAATTTTTTTGTTAACTACAAGGGTAATTTAGTCTTTTCATATATAAAAGCTAATTATATAATTTACTTAAATTGGTGGACTAATTTTGTAATTTACTTAATGATAATGTTAACCTGCTTCACAACCCCACCCATCCTCCCCCTCCCTCACAACCACCGCCTCACGACCAGTCACCACCAGCACCATCACGGCTAGCTACCACCATCAATTTAATCAAACCGATTGTAACCACCTACCAACACCGACACCACCACTTGTGTCGATCACCCACATCATCATCCATCTTCATTGTCACCGTCATCGTCGAACACCCACCTGCAAATCGTAACCACCAACCACCGCCGTCACCATCCCTCTTTATATCTCTCTCTTTTTTCTTCTTCAAAGACTTCCACAACCACTGCACAACCACCACTTAGTCATAAATCGAACCCCTATCACGGCCCTAAGAGGGTTACGATTATGCAGGTAGCCCTAACCAATCGTCCATCCCACGCCATCGTAGCGACCACCACCATGACCCCACCACGCAACCAAATAAACACAATGGACCAACCACTATCATCTTTGAATTCCATCTTAGATCTCCACCATCGCTCTACTAACTACTGAATAAAAAACCCTAAATCAATTTGGGGTGCGATGGTAATGGTGCGACCGAATGATAACGATGGTGAAAGATGAAGATGACAATCGTGTTGTCGGAGGTGCACTAAGGTACAGTGGTGGTGGTCGCTGGCGGTGACGTGGGAGGTGTTGTGGTGTTGTGGAGTTGTTGCGGTGGTTGTTTCTGTTGTTAGGGTTCTTTGAAGATGACAAAGAGTCAAATATATTTTTATTACTTTATGAAATTTGAACAACCAATCCCTTTAATTCATTTTTAGCTCTTTTATTATAAAAAGACTTAAATACCCTTACTTTGAACATAAATATTTAACGGGGTTAGCGGGTTGGTGTTAATTGAAACAAATTAGAAACAACAAGGTGTAAAATCAAGATTTTTAAACTTTTGGATGAAAACCGTTATATGTACTAAACCACATGGAGCAAAAATGAAGTTTACTCTTAGTTTTTTATTTGGCTAAAAGGGTTTGTTAGAGTTGCTTTTTTGGCCCATCATGATTTAGTTTTAAGAACTTATAACTTTGACCACAAACATTAGTATTCTATTAATTTGTTATAAAGTTAAATGTATTAGTTTTTTTATTTCATTCTCTCTTTTTTATTTTATACGACTTACGCTTTAAACCCGTGTTAATATCTAACAATTTCATTTATTGGTAATAACTTTTGCTCGTAGACTTCTTTTTAAGAAACAAAATACTGGGGTGGTTTTATTTTCTTTGTAAATGCTTTGATATACTTTTCTTTTGAAAGCATAGTTGTATTAAAAATCAATTTAATTTTGGTATCTTAAGCTATAGTAAGTGTAGTTACCGTTATAGTATCATGACGAATCGAACCGATTATGAGAGAAAAAATCGATGCATTGGTATTATTGATACCAACTTTAATATTCGCCTTTATGGTTTTTAACGAGTCGAGACGATAATGGTCAAACTCAAATTGTGTAGCGTGGAAGAAAAACAACCAAGATCCTATTGCGTTGCGTGGGGGAATTAATTTCGTGCGTTATTTTTTTCAATAAAAAGGAAGGAGCAGTTGTCTTTAGTTTTCTTTTGTCAACATTCTAATATAACTTTTATGAAACAAAGCTATATTTAAAATCGAGTATTGTTTGGTATGCTAAGATATAGTGATTGCAATCACCGTTGCGGTACCATGATGAACTGAACCTATTATAAGTGAACATTATTTTTCTGGCATTGGTTTTATTAGAACTGGTTTTGTTATTCACCTTTATGGTTTCAAGAGTTGAGTTGAAGCAGTAACGACTAAAGTAACGTAACGTTAGAAAAAACAATCTATTTCAAGAGTGAAAATATGATTAAAAAAACAAAGAAGATTTAATCTATACAATCTAAGAAAGATTGTGTATTTGACACGTGTCCTTTTATCGTTTTAAAGAGAATGTCATTTTGGTGATTGTGTCAATTACGTCAGCTTATTATGTCATATATGTTCATTGTGTCATATAATTCACATTATTTGTTATATGCATTAATCATTATGTTTTACGTTTTAGATCTTACGTTATTTTTATCATTGATTCTATAGATTATATAGACTTGTTATCTATCATGAGTTTTACAATTAAAATACATAATGATAAACTCTCACCAATGTATTTTTTAAAACTTATAGATAACAAAATGTGTTACTTTTGTTGTTATATTTTATAGTTTATAAAAACTTGTTGTTGTATATCATTGTATTTTACAATTAGAAAATACACAATAATGTTATTTTACGAATGTAGTTTTCAATACTCGTAATGGTTAAAATTACATAATAATGATTAAAAGACACAATAAGACATTGTGTTATTTTATTATTATTTTTAGTGTATTAGATTAGTTAGTTATTATTTATTATTGTGTTATACATGTCATCAAAGATTAAGCTTAAAAATTATTTTTATACTTTTTAATTTGAAGAGAATTTTTATTTAAGCTTTTCATAAAAAAACACAAGAGAGGGATGAATAGCAGAGGGACCGACTCAACAAGTAAAATCTGAAAAGGGGGAAGAGAAGAAGAAGAGTTTCCGTTTTTCATTAGCAAACGGTGGGGTTGGGGTTGAAATTGATCCTGCGCGCCAAAAAAACATGAGTTTGGATTCTTCAAAATCAGCTTCCAATTCGAAAAGAAGCTTCAATTCAACAAACGCTAATCACAATGGCGCTAACAACAACAACAACAACAAGAAGAAGAAGAAGAGAGACGAAGACGGTGGACAAAAAACCCTAGGCATGGCTTGGGGTTCCAATTCTCGATCTTCCTCTCGCACCTCTTTTCCTAGGTCACCCTTCACCGATTTCGGCAGGTATACATTCTTTTCATAACTTATTGTCTAGTGTTTGCGAAATTAGAATCCTGTAATTCATACAGTTTCTTGACTTGATGCGGGATGAATTTTGAAAAATAACATCTCCTCAAGAAATGACCTAGGACCCCTGACCTATATCTTTTTATAATTTTACACATCACATGGGGGCATTTGGGATTGCTCAATTGCTATCATAGTTGTTGGATGGAAAAAAGTGCAATTTTGTAAGCGCTTTTGAGTTTTTGGATGGAGAAAAGTGCTTACGTAGTTGTTTTAGGGTGGAGTAACCTGTTCCTAATAAACTCTTTGAGACTGCTTATTTTAAACCGGCTATTCTTGGTGTAAGCAATATTACAATTTTCCTCTTTGGAATTGGGGAGCGAAAAGTCCCTTTTAATAAGCTGATTTTTCTGCTTATAAGCAGCTGCTTTTTACATCCACAAACACAATGATCAAGTTTCTTTGTCTTTAGTTATATGGCAGTGAAGAATAGAAAACTACATGATCAGTTTGATGCTGAAGCTTCAACCTCAACTCATGGCGATTCTGCCTCTAAAAAACCTGTATTTCATGGGGTTTCTATTTTTGTTGATGGATACACTGTTCCTTCCAGTCAGGTTTGCATTCATTTTGGTAATTGTATCATTAAATATCCATGATTTATGCCTACTATCTGCTGGTGATTGTGCATGATGATTTGAATCAGATTCCAGGAAGATATAATTGTGTTTATTAGACTAGGTTATTATTAGTGAATAGTTTAGGGTTAATTATGTAATATTGTCCTCTATATAAAGGACCCTCTCTTGTAACCCTAAACACACAATTACTCAATACAATTACAATTACAAGGTTTAATTGTGTTGTATTTCATTGTGAGGGTAGACCCATATGTATATAGAATACTATGAAGATGGAAATAAACAACTACTTCAATTAATTTTTAACTATCATTAACATTAATAATGAAAACTGAAAAACTTACAGGAATTGCGTGGTTACATGTTAAAGCATGGAGGAAGGTTTGAAAATTATTTTTCTAGGCAGCGTGTTACCCATATAATATGTAGTAATCTTCCCAACAGCAAACTCAAGAATTTGAGGTCCGCACCTTGTCCATTAAGCTCATTCTGCATTTTTAATTTTTTTTATATACTTATGATGTTATTGGTAATACATGTTATAGGTCCTTCAGTCGTGGACTTCCAGTAGTAAAACCTACATGGGTGTTGGATTCTGTTGCAGCTGATAAGCTGTTAAGCTGTAAGTTCTACTAGTTATCTTAAGGTCAAGTGTCACAGAATAGCCACAACTTAGGTTGGTGGTCTGTTTTGGTAATTATGCTCAAATATTCCATCCTGGTAATTATACTATATTGAAATGGGGCATTTTGGTAATTTGGTTGCAGGATAGCCAGTTCATTGCTTACATGGGGCATTCTTTTTGATGAGGTGGCTTATCATTAATATATCATCCTAATCATATTTATAAAATATAATTACCATATTAGCACCATTTTCAGAAGAGTATAATCACCAAAACCCCTTTCAAAAAAGTATTGAGGTCAAGACGCAAGACATTATCTAGTATAATTACCACATTGGACCACTAACTAACAACGTCATTTTTTAAAAGTTCTGACACAACTGCAGAGCTCTTGAAAGGATGAATATAAATTCGTTAAGCTACTTTGTCTATAAGTTTTTTAATATTTAATGTGTAGGGGTTCCTTACCAACTTGACCAGCTAGCTAGTGAAACTAACAACCAACCAAAATTGTCAGCATTCCTAGGTTTGAGAAGCAACCTGTTACCGTGTGATCCTGCCAATGCCCTCATGACTTCAGATATTAATATTTCTGAAGTAGGCGACTCTGCAGAAGATATAAAACAACCTAATAATAAACTTGAAGTTTCTGAGCATGATTTTTGTGATGAAGCAAAAGAAAAGGAGCCGAGTTGCAGCAATAAATATGAAAACAAAGTTGCTGAAACAAATGAACCCAGTTGTTGCACAGATGTTCAAAGTATTACTGAATCTTTATCAATGATTCCAGGTTCTTCTAACAAGGGCCATTCAACTTCTTTTGACCCAAATTTTGTAGAGACTTACTTCAAGGTCAGGAGGGTGACATGATATTATAAACAGCTTATTAGTAAATTTATTATCTTTGTTTGTTTGAACTTTGATCAATAATCTATCTGAATTCCAAATTATTTAAGGGCAAACTGCATGTACTAGAAGTGAATCTTAACCTTTTTTCTGAATTTTTGAACCAACTTCAAATTAGACACAAAATAAAAACAAACATAAATTTTGTTAGTGGTTTTGGCAACAGGGTTACATTTATATAACTGACTGTAGCATTGTATGACCTGTTCAACCGTTAGAAGTAACTTTTTTTGATTTTTCTCTAATTGTTGATGACCATCTTATATGTCATTTCAGTGTTTATGTATAAGCCGTGTGGCAGTTGACATGACATTTAATAATTAGTTTTGGATATAATTTTCTTAGAAAGAGATACTTTTTCAATTGTGTAAATTTTTTGTTTTTTTCATAACAATTATTTTGCATGTGTCGTCTAACATGGTGGATGGCACTCATCAAATACATGTCCTGAGCAAATGGGAAGAAAGTGAAAGCAAAAATAGAAGAAATGAAGTGCATAACTATATGCTATTTTTACATGTTTTAAGCTTTGGTTTGTTGTTTTTTTACATATGATATTGCTCTTATTTGATTTTTTCTTTTGGTGTAACAGAACTCTAGACTACACTTCATTGGTATGTGGAGGAATCGGTACCGCAAACGCTTTTCTAATTCATCTGACGAATTTAGACCTTTAATCTCCAGTGCTTCATCTTCGTGTCAAAGAAATACAATTATTCATATCGACATGGTATTCTGACTTCCCTTAATCCAAACTTGTAAATAAATTTTTATAATTTTTGTAACTTTTCTCACATAAGAATTTTTGCATGAGTGGTGGTTGGCATGACAATAACTAATGCCACACCAATAATTTGCATATGAAATTTAGTTAAAATGAAGTTGGTTGATAAACTAGTAAACTTGGTAATACATTGTAAGTTGGTTGCTAAAATTGGGGAAATTTTTAGATTTTGTTTCTGTTTCGTGCAGTGGGCCCTATCTGTTCCAGATTTTAACTACATAATGATATTACAACTACTATACTAAATAGAAAGGGTGAATTTCAGGATAAATTACTTTGTTCAAAAATTTTACATAATGTAATGATGATATTACTTTCCAGGACTGTTTTTTTGTGTCAGTTGTAATCCGAAATCGCCCTGAATTATGGGACAAACCAGTTGCTGTTTGTCATTCTGATAATCCTCGTGGTACTTCTGAAATCTCATCAGCCAACTACCCTGCACGATATCATGGTTAGTTGCTGTTTGCTTAGTTGATGTAATCTGCTAATATTTATTAACTTCTAGTGGTGTCTTGCATGCATGTAGGAGTTAGGGCTGGAATATTTGTTAGAGCTGCTAAATCATGTTGCCCTCACCTTGTTATTGTTCCTTATGACTTTGAAGCTTACGAGGAGGTTTGTTTACCAATGTCCCTTTTACTATTGTTGAGGTATATTTAGTTAGATGGAATTAAGTGAGGTATTGGAATTTAATGATCCATTGCGTTACATTCTCATGTTTATATATATATATATATATATATATATATATATATATATATATATATATATATGTTGGGTTGTGAAGGCTTTGGGCCGAACCGGGCTTGGTTCGGTTTGTTTTGCTGCGAACAGAAAACAAGGGCAGCCGGCCCTAAGGCAATTAGGGTTATTTAGTTAATTCTTGGAGCCTAAGTTATTGCCTAGTTACTAACCCTAATCTAGCATTATAAATAGACCCATTGATGTAACTATATTCTTTGAGCACAATAATAATATAAACCCTAGTTGCAGAGTGGACGTAGGTCACCTAGACCGAACCACTATAATACCTATATATATATACGTGTATATAGATATACGTATATATACGTGTATATATATACGTATATATTTACGTATATATACGTGTATATATATCTAAATATATATTTACGTATATATACGTATATATACGTATATATACATATATCTATATATACGTATATATACATATGTATGTATACGTACGTAGTACGTATATATACGTATACATACGTACGTATATATACGTATACATACATACGTATATATACGTATACGTATATATATGTATACATATACATATATACGTATACATATATATACGTATACGTATATATATATATATATATATACGTATACATACATACGTATATATATGTATACGTATATACGTATACATATCTATACGTATATATACGTATGCATACGTACGTATATATACGTATACATATGTACGTATATATACGTATACATACATACGTATATATACGTGTACGTATATATACGTATACATATGTACGTGTACGTATATATATACGTATATACAGATACGTATATATATATGCATATATATAGATATATAGATATATATATATGCTGGATGCGTCGGATCTCGTATAAGTAGCAAGCTCTTTACCCTCAAATGAGATTATAGTTATATTCTTAGTTATTTTTGAAAATATAATATATATTCTACTTTAAGTAATTTTGTTTTCGGTAATCGTTATTACTATAACTTTTTAAAGAAACAAATAGATTTAGTTATAAACTTCCATCCCACTTATTCAAGGAATGAAATAAAAGAAAGCCCTAAAATAGATGGATTCACTTTTGCTTATGGAATGGTCTTCACATTCCTAGTTTGTTATCAAACGTTTTTCCTTTCCATTGACTTGATGCATTTCAGTCCAGTATACTTTGGCACTACCTCTATATATGTATATTGTCTCCTCATTTATGTTTTCTAATACGTTAACTTGTATTTCAGGTGGCTGATCAGTTCTATAGCATATTGCATAAGCACTGCAACAAAGTGCAGGTTTACGGTTTACCTCTGGGTTATAATATTGGAGATTGTTTTATTTTGACTTTTGGTTTTATGTGTTCTAAAACCATTGTTGCTGTATGCAGGCTATGAGTTGTGATGAAGCGATTTTAGATATCACAGATTTAGATGTTGATGATCCTGAAGCTTTAGCTTCTTTAATAAGAAAAGAAATATTTGATACCACAAGATGCACTGCGAGTGTGGGAATATCAAACAATATTCTTATGGCTCGATTAGCCACGAAAAGTGCTAAGCCAAATGGTCAATGCTACCTTCCTCCTGAGAAGGTATGCCAAAAACCAGGAAATTCTAGTAAATTTCCCAGTTTTCTCCTTACCCTTATCACTGAATCTAGCAAGTTTCCAAGTGGTATCTTAAATATGATAAATAAGCTTATGCTTGGATCCAATTGTATTTTTGTACTTACCTAACACCATTTGTTTGACAGGTTGTTTTTTTTAAACATTTGTTCTAATTAAATTGGTATCTTAAATGCATCATGGGTAAAATTGGCATTCTGTTGTTTAAAATCTACATCGATTGTAGGGAAAATGTCATAAAATAGCTATAGCCTTTTGGTGGTGTTGTATTTGGGTAATTAATTTTATGCAGTCTGTTTTGGTAATTGCAAGTTTATCAAGAAAAGCCTACTTCCGTAATTGTATTGTAAAGAATGTGAAAGATACTAACTTAGATAGGGGCAAGATACTTGGTTAATTACCAGATAGGGACAATACGTGAAGTACCCAAGTTACCCGTTCAAGAAACTCTGCTTTAAGAAACTTATAATTACCAAAAGTGGATCGATTAAAGGAATAATTACGAAAGTGGAACACCGGTAAAAGTGTGTTTTTGCTATCTTATGACATTTGCCCTTAATATTGCACATATTAAATTCTTGTTTATGGACAATTCAATTATTCTGGGATGGAGGGAGTAATAATATATCATATTTAGTGTTTGTTATGAGCATATGAATCTAGTGGCTACCTAATGCTTAGCATTGCATATTTAGTGTTTGCTATGAGCATACGAATATAGTGGCTACCTAATGCTTAACAAGCTAATTTTCACCAAAAACCACAAGGGTGTAAAATTTGGTTGATTGATAATGTTTGATTTCTGTTTTTCCGAGAAGGATTTGTATACCTTGATTAGTTTTTTAAAATCCATAATCAGCATGTGTATATGTGTATACAGTTGTTATCTAATTGGTACTTGTAATATTAATGTTGTTATTGTTTCAGGTGAACGAGTTTTTAGAGGAATTACCAATTAAGGCACTACCAGGTGTTGGTCGTGCTTTAGAGGAGAAATTGAACGGGATACATGTTAAAACATGTGGAGAGTTACGCATGATACCCAAGGTTTTTTATATATTTATACAAATTTTCTTGTTTAATATGAAAACTGTATAATTAGCTGCCATTAATATTGGACTTTTTATATACATATGTATTTCTTATCAAATAGATGAATTGAAGCTTGTAGAAAAATAGAATATTAATTATGAAACCTGCTCGTATATCTGTAAAAACAATGCACAGTTTTTTCTTTATCTAATTTTGGGTTTATTTCTTTTTGTTATTTTTCCTTGCTCTTTTCAGGAATCTCTTCAAAAGGATTTTGGACAGAAAACTGGTGACATGTTATGGAATTACTGTAGAGGAATAGATAATCGTCTTGTTGGCATCATTCAGGTATAACAAGTAATCTTTTTTTTTTTTAAAATTTATATTAATGTTTGGTATCTTTTTAAAGATTTGAAGCGTATAGGGCTGTTTAGGGCTACATGTTTTGACATTTTTGTTGGTGTTTATGAAAAGTTAAAAGTTTTCTCTTTCTGTCCTAAATTATTGTAAATGTGAAAAACGAGTCTCTTGTGATGCACGGGATTTTAATTAGAATTTTGATTACCATGAATGATATTATTCAAATATATTCTCTATTTGTTTTTGGGGTTATTTATTTATTCTATGTGTGTTTTTGTTGGGGGGGGGGTTCTTATTTGAAAGTTACTTAGACACGTCATAAATGGTGTAGAAATATGGGTAAATTTTCCTTTTTTGAGAGGCGTGCTATGTCAGATTGTTTGTGGCTTTCAATTTGAATAATCACAAAATGAAAATGTTACACTTCTAAAGTGGATCTTTATAGTAGTCGCATATTTTTTTTTCAGGAAAGCAAGTCTGTAGGGGCTGACGTAAATTGGGGTGTAAGGTTCAAAGACTCGAAAGATGTTAGTAGACCACTCTGACTATTTGTGATAACTTAAAGGATACTTTTAACTTTTGAAGCGTTGAACAGAGTGTTAATCAAGTAAACAAACCATTTTTATTTTTAATTTTCTGATTTCAGAGCCAAGTGTTTCTTCAGAGCTTATGCAAGGAGGTATCTTTGCGTCTACAGGGATGTGGAGTACGTGGACGGACTTTCACCTTGAAGGTTGTTTCTAATTGATTTTTTCATGATAACTAGTTTCATATATGTATATATGGGGATCAAATGACCGACTATTTTCAAGGGTTTTAGACATGTTTTGGGCTGGTTTGAGGCTAGTTTAAAATAATTCCAGGCTATTTTAGATGTTTCAGACCAGGTTTACCTGTTCCAGACTCGTTCAGACCGGAATTCAGCCAGAATTTGCACTTGTGAACCTTGATGTGCACCAGGCTGCGCCTGAGCACCTAGCTAGGGCCTTGTGCACTTGTGACTACTATTATACTCTCCCAAATTTCATAATTTCATATTTACACACAAAAATCACTAAATTATCATTTAGCTGTTTGTCGAATATAAAATAAATCAGTTACTTGCGACAATTTGTCTCATTGAATAAACGAATAGGGAAACTGTTGGGTTGTGAAGGCTTTGGGCCGGATCGGGCCTGTTTTGCTGCTGGCCCTAAGGCAATTAGGGTTATTTAGTTAAATCTTGGAGCCTAAGTTGTTGACTTAATTACTAACCCTAATCTAGCATTATAAATAGACCCATTGATGTAATTGTATTCTTTGAGCACAATAATAATATATACCCTAGTTGCAGAGTGGACGTAGGTCACCTAGACCGAACCACTATAATTCTCTCGTGTCTATATATTTTTTCTTCTATGGTGTGATTGTGTGTTTGTTTGCTTCCGCTGGAACCTACTGTGATTGTGATACCTAAAAGAAACAACTTTTTCTCTTTTAACCATCTTAGTGCATAAGGTTTCTTCGTTTATAACATGCTGTTATAATTAACAATTATTTCATTTGCTATGAAAAAGTTTGGTATGACATTTCTAGTGTTTTGAAAGATATGAAATTGCCCCTTTTAGGTTATATCGAACTTAATCATTGAGACTAGTTAAGAGTTTTAGTTACATAGGATATATTTAATTTACAAACAAAAAGACCATAGAAGGGACAAGGAACATACTTTTATGTTGCATATAATGAGATTGACACTTATGAACATGATAATGTAGGTTAAAAAAAGAAAGACTGACGAAGAGCCAGTAAAATATATGGGCTGTGGGGAGTGTGACAATCTCAGTCATTCATTGACAGTAGCTTCTGATTGATCCCCTTTTTTTCTTTTTTAATATTTTAGATATCGGGCTCTATATTCTGAGTAAATTAATGTATTTCATCAGGTTCCGATGGCTACTGATGACGTGGATGTTCTTCAGAGAATAACTAAGCAGCTCTTCAGTCATTTTCATATCGGTAAGACGGTATATCTAGGAGTATTTGGGGCGAACTATGATTAATATTGATCAATTCTCTTTGCAGATGTTAAAGAGATACGTGGAATTGGCCTTCAGGTCACGAAACTTGAAAGAGCAGACAATTTTAAGCAAGGTATTCCAGCAATAGCATCTCATTTGTGGTTTATTTTTTGGTAGAATAATTATGGACTTCTATGCTTATCTGATAATTCGTATTTGATTACTGATAAGTAAAACTTAATTTCTTTTAGTGGCGATTTCATATATGTCATTTTAGAAGTTTGAAATTCCTCCCATGTAATCATTCCATATTTTATAATTCAGTACGTCTATTTAAACCCTCTCATATTTTCCAAAGAAGCGCATAATATTATATTTATTAAAGTCAGGAAGAAGCATGTATTTGGATGTTACTAGCCTGAAAATGAAAATTAAATATACAAACAATGTAACAGCACTTTTAGTCAAGTATGTGAGCTTTAGTGTTTTAGAAGGACGTATATGGAATCATGAAATTTGCAAGGATGTATATGAAATTTTGAATTTTCACATGGATATATATGAATATTTACCTTCTTTTACTTTCATTTCAATGTAAAACCTCCGTTTTATTCTTTTTTAAATTATTTTAAATCGTCATCATTTTTATTCATGTGGTTTTGAAGGGAATGAAAAGAGCTCTATTCGCTCTTGGCTTGCATCCGTTTCGCCATCTAAAGAGAAGGAAAATAAAGGTACTTTCATTTTTGCTTGTTATCATATTAAATATATTAAACACTTGATTTATGCAGAAAGACAGAGTTAAGCTTTCATGTGTTAATCATGAACAATTAACATGTAGAATTTTGAAGTTTGATGTCCTTGCTATCGTTTTATTACCTCTTTTTATGATTAAGATGCCTTATTTCAGTTGGTTCTATAGTCCACAACTGAACAATTTATATATATTTTTTCTTTTTAGAGCATCTCCAATTTATGCACCAAATATGTACATTATATTTGTCTGAATAGAGGACATAGTATTGGAATATTTTTATACCAAATTCATTTCAACTCATATGCATGCAACCATATTCTACATCAATTCTTTCAGTAAAAGATTGGGTTTGTACATCAATTTGTTTTGGTTAAATTATACCTGTAAATCAAAATAAAAGAAATTATATTTTACTCTTATGTTTACATAGTTTCTAAAGTAGATGTTCAATCAACTTCTTGGTAACAATGATAAAATAATAATAAAAGATCTTAAAAACCATATTTAGTGTGATACTCTATTTAAAGGTTTCAATAAGATTGTTTTTATGATATATTATTCAGTAATTAATTCTACATTTGATGTAAAATTATTAATTAATATGTGAATCATGTAAATTTGGTGTGATGAATAGTGTTACACCAAAGAATTACACCATTTTGGTGTTTTGGTTCAAAATATAACATCATGTTTTTGTTTTGGTGCATACATTGTAATGGTCTACTTAATACATATTTTAGACCTTTTTGATTTAGTGATATAATTTGATCCACAAGCTTGTTAATAGTCGACATATTGTAGATACAAAAGAGCAGATTGGTGGTCTCCACCATCATCGGTCAAGAAGCAATTCGGAAACCGGTAATGTTTTGTCCAATCGGGAAGCTAATGACAGTTCAGATGTGCCACCACTTAGTGATCTTGATTTCGATGTTCTTGAGAGTCTTCCTCCTGAAATATTTTCTGAAATAAATGCTTTCTATGGTGGCAAGTTGAAGAATATCATATCAAAGCACAAGTTTAAAAGTATCGGTGTTGTCAATTCATCTATTTCGCCAGGACCTGTTGAAGGTAAATTGTAGCTGTGGTCAAACAGGCAGGTTACATAACGGGTCAAAACAGGTTCAAGACAAAGCGGGAAATACTTTTTGGTCTGTGTCGTATCAACACCTTGTCCAAATTTTTATAAGTAATTAGTGTGTCTAGGATGATTACAAAAACAATCACTTTAACAGCAATCTAATATATAAGTAAAATAATTTAGGGGCTTTTGTGTACTAAAATATGGCTGGGTTACACCAAAACGTAACTTACTTTCACCTTTTTTGTCATTGCATATATATATATATTTCCTCGGGTGGTCTATGTAACATAGGTTTAGTTTTTTTTTTCTCTATGAATGCAAGTGAGCTTTGGTAGCCAATAAATTGTTGATGTGGCACTGATATTTGATTTTGTGTGGTTTGTCACATTAATCATTTTGTACTCAGGTCACTTGCATACAATTATAGAAAACTGTAAGTATGTTACATACAATAGACTTCTTTTACCCAGGTCAGTTACAAGGGATTAGACCACAGTTAGAACCAGGAATAATATCAGAAAATATTGCTGCTGCTTCAACTTCACAGAACATTGATATGATGCCGTCATCATTGAGTCAAATAGATCCATCTGTTTTGCAACAGCTCCCTGAAGAAATAATAAATGACATAATTGACGTCCTTCCTGCACACCGGGAGCAGGAGCCACAATGGCCGGCGCATGACCATCTTATGGACCAGGTCAAACCAACAGACGACCGTTCTAGCTGTCAGCTTTGGGTGGGGAGCCCACCAAAATGGGTTGAGAAATTTAAGTCGAGTGATTCTCAGATATTGAGATTCTTTTCAGATACATATAGTGGGTTTGGGTCGCACTGCTGGTTATCTTCAGTATTACTAAAAAGTATTTCTGCACATGAGGTGTGTCATGGTGGAAGCACCATTGAATGTGATGATAGCATTAGTTGCTTGTGTCAACTTTTGAAAGAATATGTGGATCTGAAATTAGAATCAGACCTTGAGGAGATACACTCATGTTTTCGTCTTTTGAAAAGGTACACATCAAACTATAATGTTATAAGCGATTGATTTTGTATAACCTTATAAAAGGTCAAAACTTCATGCAATATATATAATTATTTTCATAATATCATATTTACCATTTCAAAACACTATAAATTTCATGTTTATCTTTACAAAATATTTGTAATGTGAGGTGATTCACCATGATATACTGTGACAAGTAACTATTTTTAATTTTACTGAGGCCAATTTGATAATTTTGAGTGTTTTAACAATAGATATGATTTAAATGGCTGCATCTCTTCATTGGTACTTGCTTCAGGTTGAGTGGCAAGTCTAAACTTCTCTTACAAGTGTATAACAGGATCCTTCCACACCTTCAGGTAATATGTTTCCATATATGCATTCAAACATTATTTAAAAGAAGGTTTATCAAATTTTATCCACCAAGTATAATAATTGAATTGATTGATCAAGGGAGAGCTTGAGATTGATTGTTTGGAATTGTTTATCGAACCAACTTAACTGTTCCCCGTGAAATAATTTCTGCTGAATAAGCAGTTTGATGTTGGCCTAAATCGTCTTACAAAAAATAACAATCCCAAACATTGCCTCGCTCGTCAGAGCTTTTTCTTTCTTTGTTCTTACATGTATTTTTTTAATGAACAATAGATGACTGTGAGCGAAAAATATGGTGGAAGTCTCCGCATCTAAGGTTCTAAATTCTGGTGCAACCCAAGAAGGCAGCGAACGTTTATTCTTTTGTTAAAATCTTTTAGTGTATATAAAAGGATCTCTTCCATCTTTTCTAATTTGTTGATGTATAGCATGATGTTTTTAATGGCACTTCGTTTTAATTAGGCTTTTTTGGATATAGTTAACATTTGTTTAGATAGAAAGTATTGTTTCAGATCTATGTCAACCATTGATCAAAAAGTGTTTCAATTAACTTATAATTACTTAATGGCTCTCATTTATACAATCATCTTTACTGAATAATCATCATTAAACCTTTATCTATCATGATGTTAGGAAATACCAATGATGGCGGCTGTTGGTGGTAATTTCTAACCCGTTTTACAAGTCAGTGAAGTTTGGGAACCGAAGTTGACAAGTCGGTCAATTTGATTTTAATAATCAATTTTAGTTTGATCTATCTATTTGATTAGATAAATACGAGTTGTTATTCTAGATAAAGTTCAAATCATATTAGTAGTAATAGACTAATAACTATTAGTTAGATTATATAAACTTATGTTAGGGATGAGTTGTAAATAAGTTTCGTTGAGTTATATTTTTCTTGGTTATAATTGGTCCTAAAGCTATAGTGTAATTCCCTGTGACTATTGACAGGAGATCCTTCTATGCTTTCACCGATAATCACATCCAACTACATCCAGGAAGTGTTGGGGAGTTATCCAAATAATGTGCTCTTGTACTACCGATCTCGGAGTTGGAGAGCTTGGTCGAACTAATAAATAGGTTCAAGGTATCCGGGATTGATACCAAGATTTAGCCCCTGCATGTTGTTGTTGTATCGAGATTGCAGGATCGGTTTTGATATTCAACACAAGTATTTTCTCTCAAACTCACTAACAAACACTAAGAAGCAGAGTTCTTCTAAGAGTTGATTATAATATACTAAGTAACACAAAGAGAAACACAAGAGAATAATTTCAAGATACTTGTTTATATTATTTCTCAACTCAAAGTTTACAAGACTCTTACAAGCTTACTACAAGAGTTACAATGAGAAACTATATATACTACTATCTACAGCCGGATATACTTTGATATCTACTGGAATCCTCTAACTAAAACAGATACTACAAAGCTATAGTTAAATGTATCTTAGATAATGTCTTATCTAAGATATGGTAGTCATGACATGTCCATGACTACCTTTTGTCACCAACTAAAGTTGGAAACTTGCACTAACATATAAAGGTGAACAGTGGAATAAAGTATGGTCAACTACATGGCCTTTTGGGAAAACGCCATGAAGTATCAGAGGTCCGCAACAGAGTGTTAGAGAGCATACTTGTGTCTACTAGTTCATTTGCAACATCTTCCGAAGGTTACTTGGCTTCGGAAGAATCGGAAGAACAACAAGTTCTTCCGAAGCCTTTTATACTTCGGAAGAGGCTGCTTCTTCCGTGGCTTGGGGACTTATACTTCGGAAGTCATTGTCTTTGAAATCTTTTAAATCTTGAACTTCGGAAGAGAAGACTTTGTCTTCGGAAGTTGGAGCTTTTCCTTCGGAAGTTGATTATGCACTTTGTATTCGGAAGAACTCCGTATCCTTCGGAAGTTCCATACTTAGCTTCGGAAGTCCTTTATAAGTTGTACCAAAAATTGTCTAAGTGTTTGGTTTTATTTGCACCAGCCTTTTTCTTGATCCAACAAACTCCCCCTAGGCTGATGCTACCAAAACCTCATTTGTTCCTGCTTCTCAAAACTTTCAGCACCAGGGAAAGCATATATTTATTTGTTTCTTTGTTCTTCCCGGAAGTGCTGAGAAGTTTGTACAAATCATTCGTGGATAGGAGATCCAGTCTGTTACTTTGAATGATATGCACCCTCTGTTGGGTCTCTCTGAAGAGAGTTAGTTGACGAGAGCTATAGTTATACTCCCATCTAACTATTGGTTCCAATTCCAGGCGTTCCACCATCTGTAGAAAGGCATTGCCTTTGGTGGTTGACCTTTCCTTATCTTCCTTCTCTCTCAGCTTCAACTCCTCTTCAATCTTGGCTTTTGCAGTTAGCTTAGCAAGATGAAGGTTGCTTAGATGATTTCTGATGTGAGCAGCTGTTTCGGAGTTGGAGTGATTGGAGAATGGCTTCTCTACTAACTCAACAATGTCGAATCTGCTAGAGTGTAGTAGAGAAGAAGCATTCAGCTTGTTTCTCTCTCCATTCTCTCTCTCCACAACAAAGTTGTGAGAGGCTTCATCGAACCTCCACTGAATAATCTTCTTTCTAGGCACAAGGGGCTGACTAGGAACCTTGTCCCCTTTCTTTGTATCCAGTAGAGTCACCAACTCTCTTCTCAGCTTCTTCTCTTCATCGTTTAAGGAGTCAGAGTTGAGGCCAAGGAGTTTAACAGCCTGGTCTAGTGTTCTTCTAGGCAGATTAAGAAATTGATCTCTTATGGGGGAACACGATGATCCATCAATGTAAGTTAGCTTGACAGAATCCTCCTCACAGGAGATGTCACTCAAGGTTGTGCATTTGTTGAGCTTTATCTTGATCTCCTTAAACTTATTTAAGGAAAGATGTTTAGAAGGCTGAGGGGATGGTTTGAATGGTTGTTGGGTAGGTAAAGGTGTTTGGGTTCTTGGTAAAGTTTTAGGTTGAGGGATGATTAGCTGAGGTGGTTGTGGTGATGAGATGGGTAAGGTGGTTGGTGTAGGTTTAGGGGTGTAAGGTTCAGAAATGGGCTCAGGTTTGATGGGAAAAGGAAATAGGAAAGGTTCAGGTTGAGGTTAGGGTTGAGTTATTGTAGGTTGAGGTTGAGGTATTGGTTTGAAGATCATTCCCTGTACCATTCTATACATCTCTTTCCTCTTTCCCATGCGAATGTCAGCTTTGATGTCACTGACAAGTCGCTGGAGTGTCTTTTCAGACATAGGTCCCACCTGCTTACCAGAGAAGCCATGAGCCCGAAGATAATCCTTCATCCAGGCTTTCTCACCTATCTTCTTGGCGGCAATGACCCCAGCTTCTTCTTCTTCCTTCTTCTTCTTCTCCCTCAACTTCTCTCTCGCAGCTCTCTTCCTCTCTTTCTCCAGTTGATCATTCTCTTTGTTGAAAAGCCATAGGATTGTGTCATTATCATGTGGAGATAGTTCTTGAAAAGAGAAACCCTAGAGGTTAGGAAAGATATCCTTTCCCTCCGGAGCTACAAATCAACTTCCCTCTTCTCCCTTTCTCTTTCCTCCACTAAGGCCAACCTTGTTGCTTCCTCCATTTGTTCAATCTGTAGCCTGGTTGCCTTTTCTAGCTCTACTAACTCCTCTAGTGGTAGCAGGAGTATATCTTCACTAACAGCTCCAAGCTTGATGAGTCTGTCAAAGATCTCCACCCTCTTCTTGTTGTTGACTGCCTCCTGGTTGGCTGCAACAGCTTTGGAATTGGCAGCTAGCAACTTCTCAGTTGGGAGTCTACCTTTTCTTTTGAGCTTCTCAATCCTCTCCTCCTGAAGCTCTTCTGCAATCATCTTCTTCTTTCCTTTAACATCTTTGAAAATGCTTGACTTTGGTGGTTCTTGGATGGAGGGTTGAGGTTGAGACACGGTGGATGGAGATATTGAAGTTGTCTGAGCTAGGGGTTGGTTGAGAAAGTACTCATTATTCATCTCAGATGCCAGTTCTAGAATTGCATATGTAATGATTAGGTCCTCGGACAAAGAGAACAGACTTTCCGCAGCTTCCATCTCAGCTTCGGAAGATTTAACTTGTTCTTCCGAGGCTTTGATTTCAGCTTCGGAAGTTTGAGGGAATGCACTATCTGTCCTAGTTGTTTTAGTTGCGGGGCTATCAGTCCTCATTTCCCCTTCGAAATGAATCTCAGGTTCCATTTGGACCTTAGGTTGACCAACTTCTTTCACAGTGGTAGAAGGTGCATTAAACCTCTATAGCTCTTCAGCTCCAAAGTACATCATAGCCACATCAGAGCTAGGCTGATCTAAAGAAGATCTCAATAGGAACTTGGAGAAGATCCTATAAGTATCTCTAAGCATCCTTGGGTCCATTTGCAGGACAACTTGGGAGGGCTTAGGAAAGACAGTTGCAATGGGAGCCGAATATCTATCAGATTGGGAAGTTAAAGCTTGGCTTGGTGGTTCCTCAATTGTTTGTCACTGAACACTCTCCCCTTTTTTGGTAGTATCATCTTGAGAACAAGATGAGCTAGAGGAAGAGGTCAATGAGACTTGAATTGGTACATGCCTAACAGATCTCTCAATCTGTTTCTCAGCTACTTCAGCCTTGAGATTTTCTATCTCAAGTTGCTGAGTGGCAGACCTATCCTCTAAAGTTTTAACCTTTGATTCAAGATTTGAGAATTTAGATAGTAGGTCCTGAATGATGAGTTGCATACTTCCCTTATATTCTTTTAAAGAATCACGGGGAGATGAGGTAACATACCTTGTATGTTCACCTTCACCACCAGATGCGGTTTCTTGGCACCAGATGTGGTTTCTTGGCACCAGATGTGGTTTCTTGGCACCCCGGTTTCCCTTGCCTGAGGATCCAATTAGTTTAGTTTAGTAGTGGCAACTGAATCTACATGAGTCCCTTCCACATCCGTGGGACTCACCTCAGTTGGTTTTAACTGATGTGGGCTAGAGATAAGAGGCCCCTCTAGGCTCTATTGATCCATTAGAGGGTGTTGTGGATCAACTTCATTGCCATGAAAAGACGTAATCTCCTCATCAGTTCTGAATAGAAGGTCAGTATAGGATAGAGAAGTTAAGGCTAGTGACCCGAGACTTTGGTCAATGTCTAGTGGCATTGAGCCTTTGGTGGGCCTGTCCTTTTTTGGTTTCTCAGGAGAGTGTTGGGACTCATCCTGAGGGCTTGCAACATGGGCTTGGGGATCAGGGAATTGAGACTGAGGAGACTCAAATCCCAGATTGAGGTCGAAGGAGAAGGATGGGGAGACCTCTAACTGAGTGGGAGCCCATGGTTCCACTCTAGTCTTTTTGGTTTGAATATGAGGGACTTGCTTAATTAGAGTAGACTGAGCAAGGGTTCGTTTGCGTCTCTGATATGTGTGTTTGATGGGGTGAGCAGGCAAAACAGGGTTAGTTGCTGGTGTGGGTTCATCACCTGTGGGGTGAACATGGATGTCACCAGGAGCCATTGGCTCAATCATACTTGGAAGAAGGCTAGTGTGTCTTTCTGTGAAGTTGGTGGACACTCTCTTCAAAATCTTGAAGATGGTCAGCCTCATTTGAGGGACATCCAAAGCAGCTGCGCAGACAAGCTTACTCTAGTCCAGCTCACAGTTGATTATGTGCTAAAAAAACCTAGGATACATAAAGAATGTGTCCTTTTGGAGGTTTCCAAGAAGGCTAGTCAGCACAAACCTTGAATAGTAGAAGCGGAGGCTCTTCACCAATCCATGAACTAGGCAACCCAGTTCATATGGGATTTCATCCCATCCCCCAAACTTGTTTGACAAACAGTGAAGAACAACATGAAGTAGCAACTTCCAGTTATAAGAAAAATTGAACTTAGAAACTGTAGACCTATTCGCATCTCCACCATATCCCAATTGAATATAGGTGTCATCGAGGTCTGATTTGGGGACCTCAGTAGGAGCACCTTCATCATGAAGCTCCAAATGCTTCCAGATAACCTGTTTAGTAATGACCAACTCCTAGCTTGAAATGCTGGTTTGAATAACCCTAGCTCCATTTAGGAGTACTGCCTGACCGTTTCTCCAGAAATCTTCCATGTGGTTCAAGTAAACAGTAGGATTCATGGTCAGAGCAGTGAAGTAGGGAGATTGGGTAAGAAAGGAGATGATGTCTGAGAAGTCAACATCCTTGGAAGAGTCAAGGAATGCGACTTGGTTGCGCTGAGGATTGAGTGCTATTGTAAGAAAGGAGATGATGAAACAAGTTTGAGCAGGGTGAATTTGGGGTGAATGAGGCTTTGGACAGTAAATTTGGTAAAAAGATTAAAGTGACGAGTCGGGATTATTTAAATGGGTGAAATGGCAGTGTTGGATGGATAAGGTGAAAAGATGGTTTAAGGTTAGATGTGACAGTGGCAGCAAGGTGAAAAACCATTCAAAAGATTCTGACATCATTAATAAAATCTTTACTTTTTACTGTGTGGGGCCCAAAAGTTTCCGTTACAGAGAGAAGTCTTCTTCTGAAGGTAAAAGTATTTCCGAAGGTTTTTTCTCTTCCGAAGCCAAAACTTATTTTCGAAGGTAAATGAAGTTACTTTCGAGAATAAGAGTGTCTTCCGAAAAAAGAAGTCTTCAAGCTTCGGAAGCGGTGATGATATGCTTTTGAGACTAAAAAATTTTTGGAAGATAATGAAGAGATCAACCGAGGGTAATTTTCTCTTCGGAAATATTCACACTTAGTCAACGATGAAGAATAACTTTTCGTAACAGGGCTTAGATTGGTTTTGACAAAAGATAGGACACATTTTAAAAAGGTTTCAAATGAGATATATTAGTCAATGTTTATCATCCCAATAGCTGTAATGAGATACTTAAATCTTTGTTCATCAAAGGCTTTGGTGAACAAATCAACATATTGTTCATTTGAGTCAACTTTAACTAATTTAATCAAGTTTTTCTCATTAATATCTCTAATGAAATGGTACCTGATATCAATATGCTTTGTCTTGAAGTGCTTCACAAGATTTTCTGTGATGGAGATAGTAGTATTGTTGTCAATGTGGATAGGGGTGCTCATGAAGTTGAATCCATAGTCTAGCATCTGGTTTTAAATCCACAACATTTGAGCACAACAACTTGCAGCAGCAATGTATTCAGCTTCAACAGTAGATGTAGAGACATAATATTGCTTTTTTGCATTGCCATGAGATGATCCTTCCACCAAGAAATTGACATCCTCCTAATATGGATTTCTTGTTAATGTTGCAGCCACCATAGTCACTATCTGAGTAGCCATAGAGACTGAAGTTGGAGTTTCTAGGACACCAGAGACCAAGCTTTGGTGCTCCTTTAAGGTATCTAAGAATTCTCTAGGCAACAACTAGGTGAGACACCTTTGGAGCAGCCCGATATCTTGCACAGATGCATGTGGCAAACATGATATCAGGTCTACTTGCTTTGAGATATATCAGAGAACCGATGATTGCCCTATACCGATGTTGATCAGTATCTTCCCGCTCAGAGTCAGGACAAATGTCATGGTTTCTGGGTATGGGTGTCTTGGCTTACAATTTTTCATATCAAATCTTTCTAAGATGTCAGAGACATACTTAGATTGATTGATAAAGAACCCTTCATTTGCTTCACTTGAATTCCAAGGAAAAAGTCCATTTTTCCCATAGAACTCATCTCAAACTTCTTATTCATGATGCTCTCAAAATCTTTACACATTTGGTCATTTGAAGAGCCAAATATGATATCATCAACATAGACCTGAATGAGTAAAATGTATTTCTCAGACTTCTTGATAAAAATAGTCTTGTCAATGGTTCCTCTAGTGTAACCATTCTTTAGGAGAAACTGGGACAAAGTCTCATACCATAGCCTAGGTGCCTGGTGCAACCCTAAAGAGCTTTATCCAATTTGCACACAGAGTTAGGATGCTGTGGGTCTTCAAATCCTGGAGATTGGCACACATATACCTTCCTATCTATATTTCCATATAGAAAGGTACATTTGACATCAAGTTGATAGACAGTAAAGTTCTTGGATGCAACATAAGCAAGGAAGATTCTAACTGCCTCAAGTCTTGCAATTGGTGTAAAGACATCAGCATAATCAAATTGTTGATTTTTGATGTTATAAACTCTATAAGCAATAGAGGTGGAGGAATATCCAACAAAGATAGCATCATCTGACTTCTCAGCAAATTTTTCCAAGTTATCCTTTATGTTAAGTATGGTACACCTGCTGCCAAAGGACCTTAGAAAGCCAATGAACGATGGCCTCTTGTTCCATAGCTCAAAGGGGTTTTTCCATGTGGCTTGACAATGAGGACCCTATTCTGCACATAGCATGCAGTGCTGACTGCCTCTGCCCAGAATGTTAAAGGCAATTTTGAATCAGCTAACATGGTCCTAGCAGCCTCAATCAGTGTCCTGTTCCTCCTCTCAGCAACACCATTTTGTTGAGGAGTACTAGGAGCACTGTATTGTCTGGTAATCCCTTTTGAGTTACAGAATGAGTCAAGAACTTGATTCTTAAACTCAGTCCCTTGATCACTCATGATTATCTTTACCTTGTGATCACTTTGATTTTCAATTTTAAGAATAAAAATTTTTAAAGTTTCAGCAGTTTCATCTTTAGTTCTTAAAAAGAATACCCATGTAAATCTTGTAAAATCATCAACTATCACAAGGCAATATGATTTTCTTTCAATGCTCATTATACTTGTTAAACCAAATAAATCCATGTGCAATAAGTGTATTAGGGTGGTGATAGAGTTGACTTCTTTAGATTTGTGAGAGACTCTATGTTGCTTTCCTTTAAGGCAAGCTACATAGTTGTCTTTACAGAAAAATTCCTTTTTGGGCACGCCATGTATCAAGTTGTTTTTAACCAATTTATTCATGGTTTTAAAATTTACATGACACATGCATTTATGCCATAAGGTAGACTTATCACCATCAACTTTGAAAATAAAGCATGATACTTCACCCAATGGGAGAGCAATGTTCATATCCAGCTTGTACATATCCCCTTTCCTGGGAGATCTAAGAAACACCAATTCCTGAGGAATTGTCATCCCAGGTTTGAGTATGATGCACTCATGTTCTGTGAAAAGCATTTGAGGCTTTTGATCATAGAATTGAGAAACACTTAGGAGATTGTGTTCAAGCTGCTTGACAAAGTTCACTTTGTTGACTCTTAACAAGCCATTGGATACACTTCCTCTGCCTGAAATGTATCTTCCGGTCTCACCTCCAAATTGAACATGACTTCAATCAAAGTGTTGAAATTATTGAAGTAGAGATCTGTTCTCGGTAATGTGCCTAGAGCATCCACTGTCCACTATCCAGACATTATTGTTCTTGTCTTGTGAATGTCCCTACACATAAGATGAATAGTTAGTTTTGATTGGAAACCCAAGCCTGGCTGGTCTTGCGTTTTTTCATTGATGATGACATAATTGAACCAAAATGAATGGCAGAGAGTTCAATTAATGTCTTTGAAAAGGAAGGTGTGGCTGCAACATCTTGTTTGATCTTCCGTTCCATCCTATGGTTGGTCAGTTTAGATGAGCTTGTTGAAGCTTGAGTAGCATGACTTTCTTCCGAAGCTTCTTTGTTTTCGGAAGAAGCATTCATTACCTTATCTTCCGAAGTAGCCTTCTTTTCGGAAGGTTTTGAGGAAGCTCTTTTCTTCTTTTGAGCCTTCCTTGGCTTGACTTTTGAAGCCATTTTCCCTTCGGAAGAAAGAAGCCATTTTCCCTTCGGAAGAATGAGTTTCTTCCGAAAGCAACTTAGCTTCGGAAACTAGCTTTCCTTTTCTCAGCACTTGAATCATGTGATAAGGTCTGAATGTGAATCCTTCCTTGGCTGCTTCCCTTTTAATATTATTTGCATAATGTGTGCTTGTTAGATTGTAATAACAATCTTTAGCCAAGTGGTTTTGCAGACCACACATTATGCATGTAATGTTAATCTTTGGGGATTTTGATGGCTGAGGTTTCTTAATATTTTTGTCCTCCTTTGCAGCCTTCCCCTTTGACTTCTGATCCTTTGGTAGGATAGAAGTGCTGGTACTACACTTTTTTCCTGAATCAGAAGTGCCTACCATTCAGAATCTAGCTGAAATGAAAACACCTTTTTGCTTTGGGTTAATTTTCAGCTTAGATTCAGCTACTTTCTTTGGCAGTTCTTCTGCGTCCTTTGCCCGGTTTCTTCTAGATTTGGTGGATAAGGATTGATCATCACAAGTAAAAATGGGTTGATTTACCTGTTCCTTCCCTGTGGTGGTCTCCATTGTTGCATCATTTTTCAACTCAAGTGAAGATGGGTCAGTAGATGGGACCTCTTGCTCTTTAGTACCACACCTTGGTTGTCTAATAGACTCATAAGAGTATGGTGGAGCAATCTCATTAGTCCCCAACCCACCTTTGTTTTGATAACAAATTTTGGAGTGGGAGGATGATGCAATAATGGCTTGGAAGTTTTGCTCAGAA
>BJCM01216006.1:0-19472 GCA_018326385.1 Flaveria bidentis | reverse complement strand
CTGAATCAGATTACTTAGTTAAACATATTCTTGAACCTTTTATGATTCAGAACACGTCTAACAACTGTAAGCCTATATAACATGGTCACATATGCGTGTATTAATACATAATATAAATAGATATAACATTAAACAATTATAAACCTGTCAAGTTAATATACGTTAAACACTTTATTAATGAAATATTAAACATAATAAACACAATCAACCATTAGCATTTCATTAAGTATCACATCATTACACATGTGTAAGACATATTACATTTAGATCAGGATCTAGGTACATATATGTATCAACAGTTTCGAGTAGAGATAAAAAGCCCTAACCTTCTGATCATTTACAATATTCATTTGGGGTCCAATTTGATTTAAGAGGTTTCTAGGGTTCATGTAGATTGGGGGTTTTGTTTAATAAACATTTTTAAGGATTTTTAATCGAATCCTAAAAAGATATGGGGCACTGGCCCACCGACTAAAGCCTTGGACTCACACAGGGGACCCAGGTTTGAACTCGGGCACCCTCAAACTTTTTAAACATATATAAAAATTTCAAAAAATTATAAAAATCAGTTTTATAAACTTTATTTATTTTTAAACTTATTCAACTATTTTCTATAAATTTATACCTTTAAACAACTTAGCATATTTTTTATAAAATATCATTGACAAATGTTATAATTAGTTTATTTTTATAGAAATAAACTTTAAATAGTTGAAATCACTACATGTCTATTGGTCATTACGTTATCTTTAATTATAGATTAATTATGTTAATTATAAAGTTTTATTTACATTTCATAATTAAATCATTATAAGAATGTAATTTTTTTAATTTCACAAATTCTCCAAATGACTATTGAAATCACTAAATGATTATAGGTCATTACATTATAAGATTAATTATGCAGCTCTTTACAGCTTTAGCACCTGTAAAGAATTTGAAGCAGTAATGAAGGCAGAATTTGAGATGAGTGCCATGGGAGAAATGAAGTTCTTTCTCGGGTTACAGGTGGATAAGACACCTAAGGGAATTTTCCTACATCAAACCAAGTATGTAGGCGATATTCTTAGTCAATTCGATATGAAGAATGCTTCCGCAACTGGGACTCCACTTGCTACAAACCACGATGTGGCACCCGACGAAAGTGGCGATCTAGTTGATGCCACCATGTACCGAGGAATGATCGGATCTCTCATGTACCCCACCGCCTCACGACCGGATATCATGTACGCGACGTGTCTATGTTCCAGATATCAGGCGAAACCAAAGGTCAAACATCTCATCGGCGTTAAAAGGATATTTCATTATGTGAAGGGTACTCCAAACTCGGGTTGTGGTATCCTCATGATGATGATTTTGAGCTTACAACTTATAGTGACTCGCATTACGGCGGTTCAAAATGAACTACAAGTCAACATCAGCGGGATGTTAATTTTTTGGGTGAAGATTAGTCACCTGGCAGTGTAAGAAGCAGACCTCGGTTGCTCTGTCAACCCGTGAAGCTGAATATGTTGCTGCTGCAAGTTGTTGTTCACAGATCATCTGGATTCAACAGCTACTGTGGGATTATGGTTTGCAATTATCTAACACTCCTATTTATGTTGATAACTCAGCTGCTATAGCCGTAAATAAAAATCCGTTCCAACATCCTAAAACCAAACACATCGGAATTAAATATCACTTTATACGTGATTGTTTTGAAAAGCATTAGATCGATGTTGTTAAAATAAATACGGTTTTTCAACGCACTGTTTTGTACACAAAAGCCCTTGATAAATCACGTTTTCTATATCTCTTAGAAGTCAACGAAGTTAAAAAGAAAAGTGAAGTGATTTCCGATGATGACAGTACTTAGTTCGATAAGTAGATTTCATTTTTAATTTTATTTTTTATTCTCCTTTATTTTCTTTTATTTTTTTGCCTACTAAAATTCTAAACGCAAAAACATTTTTCGTTTTAGAATTTTAGGGGGAGAATAGGTTTAGTTAGTATTAAATTTAGTTGTTTTAATGTCAGTACATAAAAAAAACGAGGGAAATGGACAGTCTAGCTAAGAGAAATGAGATTATATTTGTGATACTGATTTAATGACTATGGAATATGATAATACATAGGAACAAATAGTTTGGGACTTTAAAAGAATGAAATTGTTCAAAATGCAAAATTCGAAGTATAAGTCTGAGATGTCTAAGCAACATAAAAGGAAAAATGATAGTAAAAGTAGCTGCTACTAAGGTAACACAGAGAAAGTAGATCCAGAGGTTGCTAGACCACTACATGATGTGTCGGTAGATTCAACACAATAGATAAGTAGACCTCATTGGTGACTTCAAGCTCAAACTAATTTGTTCAACAAGCTGTGGGTTATCATCTTATCCTTGGTTAACACAATCAACGAAGATCCAATAAGGGGTGATGAGCAAAATAAACGCCACAAATTTGTGCAGATGACCATCAAATGAGCAAAGCACATGACAAATGCAAAAAGCTATCAAGCTAATAACCTAAGTCATTGGTGGATGTGTGCAAAAAGAAAATAATTACTCAAACAAGAAGATAGGTTGTGTGCCTCTCTGCTGTGCGGTGGCACTAACCTGAGGCTTGGCATCTCTTTGAAAGCTCTTAGAATAGTCTCTTCTTGTCAAAATACCCGTAAAGCGCTCAAAAATCACGTGAGGAATGTTGATTATCATATAAGAGTGGGATCCACAAATGCTTGTTGAAATAATTAAACCTTAAATCATCACCAATCTGTGTCAAAAGTCTGTGTATGGATTTAAGAGGATAAGTATACTGACAATCCTCGTGGCTGCAACTCTTGAAAGTCAAAACCACTGTGTGCATCTTTTGGCACTAGTATGGTTTCCTAGACTTGCTAATGACTCTCGATGAAAACAAGAATCTAGCATCAAAAGGTTTTGGTAACATGTCCCGAATGATTTGATTTACCTATATGATTCCATAATGAATCATTGCTGTTATGGTCAAAATAACTTGTGGCTGTACTGTTCGAGAAATAAATCTGTTAGATGTCTATCTTAAGATTTCCACCTCACACAAAATTACAAAATATGTTTTAGTTTTGTCCTTTAGTTCTAGTTGTTTCATCTGTTTAATTTTTTGTCAGTTTAGTTATTAAACGTCGGATTGTGCATTGGAATTCTATTTGGAAATTAATCACTAAAAAGGATCACGTCTGAGGTGATCAAACGGGTTTTTCAAATGTTAAAAGGATCACGTCTAAGGTGATCAAATGTTATCTAAGTTAAAATGGTCATGTCTGAGATGATCGAATGCTTGAAATGTTTTATCAATAGTTAAAAGAGTTAAGTGTCAAATGGTCATAAAGTCAAAATTATAAGTATAAGCTATTCGCATGACTGGACTATGAGTATGGACGAGTCGTACGATTGGACCATACGTATGAGCCCAATCGCATGACTAAACCACATGTAAGGCCCAGACATGCGATTGGACCATCCACATGGGTAAACTCACACGATTGGATCAAAATATTGAACCACTCACATGAATGGAGGTGACCGAGTGACATAGTCTCACGACTAACACCTAGTCGCACGACTGAAGGTGACCGACTGTGCCAGTCGCATGACTGACCCTCATTCGCACGAATCAAGGATGTGACTAGGTTCAGTCGCACGACTGGAAGAAACCCTAGTATAAATAGAGGGGGAGTCGGTCGCAGATGCCCATTCACCCCAAATGGCCCCTAAATCGCACGAAGTACCGTTACTCTACCCGATTTTCTTGTGATTCTTCTAGACTACTGATTGTTGTGACCTAATGATTTCTAGTGTTTATACAGGTAATGCGCGATGATATTCACCCTAAAGTTCAAACAATTCGTGCCCTAATGATCGAATTTAAGCCCTAAACTTAACCGAGACTTAATCTGCCTAATAAACCTATAAAACTAAGTATATTGTTCACATAAAGGTTATTAGGTGTTATGTCGGTCATTTGCGAGACTAATGAGCCAAACTACGATGTCTAACATCGAGTTTTGATAAAAATTTGAATTTGAATGGAAAAATAATCTGTCATGCGAATGAGCATCCTGATGAACCTCAATCGCACGACTGAGCTGGACGAATGGCTAAATTGCACTACTGCACAATGCGTATCACTTCAGTCGCACAACTGGTGTAAACGCATGGGAAAGCATACGACTAAGTCCAGTCGCATGCTCATTCGTACGTATGAGCTCATTCGCACGACTAGATCTCAGTCGCACAGCTCATTCACACGACTAGATCTTAGTCGCTTAGTTCATTCGCACGACAGAACAGAAGATTTCAAGTTCATTAAATCCAATTTTTACTCATTGACCCACACTAACGTTTATTTACATTGTGTAGCAGATGGCTAGTCGTTGGTCTATGAGCACGAAGCATAACCTTTGTGCTCATCTGGATCTGACCTCCTGGAACGCGACTAATTTCTCAGTGATTATCACATTCTTACGGAGATCGAGGATCTTCCATGCTATATCGACTCCATGCACTCCGTGCCGCTCAGTTCAGCAGGCTTTTTGGGAAAGCGCTATTGTCGATAGATCTTCAGAGCCTCACTGTATCAGGAGCTCCATTTTTGGTAAGGCTATAAAGATCATTGAGGACGATCTCAGGACAGTCTTGGAGTTTGGGGATGATGCTGACTGCCCTACACGCTTACACCCACTGACTGTACGAGACTGTTTTCTGTGGGCCAAGTACTCGGGGGATATCAACGCAGGTGTGCTCAACAAGAGCAGCCTGTGCCCCTAATTTAAGTACTTAGCCCATTTGCTGCTCAAGTGCATTGCTTCGAGGAAAAGTAGCTTCGATGAGTTATCGGATCAGATTCAGAACGCCTATGTGGCGTTGGTGCTGAACCATCCATTCAACTTCTCAAGGATGATCTTCACCTACCTGGTGGAGAACATCGAGGAGAAGGGGAAGGAGGGCTTCGGCATGTACCCTCGCTTTATGTAGATGATTATTGACCAGAAGCTCCCTTTGCTGCCAAAGGGTGAAGGAGGATGCCGTGGTGCTTGAGGTGATGGACGATACCACCTTAGGCAGGATGAAGGTGTACAGGGGGAAGCAGGTGAAACCCCCTATAAGGCGACTATTTGGGCATCTGGCCCGTGAGGATTATGTGGTGCTAGCTCGGAGGAAGTGGCGCCACGATGATAGCGACTCAGACACTGAGCAGATTGTGCTCCCCACTATAGCGGTGATAGTGGAGATGCAGGCCCCACCCAATCTAGGGCCACTACTACTGAAATGACATCTCCATCATCCATCCGAGGAGGAGTAGAGACGGTGGGATTCCATCATGACTTTCGACCTGATGAGGAGGAGGAGGAGGAGGATGAGGAGCCGTTGACTCGAACAGTGGGAAGCAGGGTAGTTGCCACCGAGCGAGGGATTCGGGCGGTGGGTGGACGCCCGGGCGAGACTGGGGAGACTACGACTGATCCTACCTACACCCAGATCAGCCCAACATCCTAGGGGGAGCATCCGCCTCGAAGGGTTCAGGAAAAAGAGGATGGCTCAGCTCCACGGGATGAAGCCCAAAAGACGGAGGTACACGTTGATCACTACCTCTTCCACCACTGCCATCACAACTACCACCACAACTACATCACCACCCACCACTACTACCTAACCACCCACCACTACTACCACACCACCCACCACTACTACCACTTCACCCACCATTACTACCACACCTCCACCTTCCACCACTACAGCCTACCCTTCACCACCCACTCATACACCACCGCCCATATTCACCATAGCCACCACTACCACCACCACCACCCACTAGGTCGGTCCCTTATCTCATATCATATTCACCACTGGATCTACTCTACCCTCCATTGGGGTAAAGGAACAGTTGTCAGCACTGAAACGTATGGTGCTGAAGCTGTTGGCTGGTGATGACGAGAAGACTACCCAGCTACGACAGCTTGTTGAGCTAACTACTGCCCAAGCACAGCAGATCTCCCAGCAAGATCAGGAAATTGCCCAACTTCAGGAGCATAAAGTCCAATGAGCAAAAAAGATTGAGGAGTTGGAGACATCTAACAGGTCTATCATGCTCAAGCTAAAGGGATCAAAAGATGAGCCTCTAAAGATCAGAGAAGGTGATGATGAAGATGGTCATGATGAAGATGATGATAGTGATGATGACGAGGGCAGTGATGATGAAGAGACAAGGGAAAGGCAGTATGATGATGATGATGAAGAAGGAGATGCAACTTCATCTACCTCAGCTCAGGGTCAAGAGAGATGCACCAAGAGAAATCAAGACCAAGGAGCCTCATCTTCTGCCCCACCTACTGACGTGCCTGCTATTCAGGGCAATAGTAATGATTAGACATTTATGTATTTGAAAAACTTTTGTGATTGAACAATGTATTAATATTATGTAATTAATGTTTATACATCTTTATCAAATATTTGATTGTCTTGATTAATTACTTACAATTGATGTGTTACATGTTTAAATCAAGCAGATCAATTATCTCAACAAGATGAGTATGATATTACACCCCTTCAGCAAATCAAGTCTCAACTTACAATGATTCTTGATTTGCAAGGGATCGTTAGAAGGTCAGTAAGCAATACTCCTACAGAAGGAGAAATCATTCATGACCTTACTGACGAACAACTTGCTGAGATGTTACGGCTTAATCCGGACGAGATTGTCAAGGACGCTCCTACTTTTGAAGTTACTAGTGACGATGAGCTGAATGACATAGATGAAATCGTGATTGAGGACGTCACTGCTGATCATTATCTAGAGTATGCTGACAGAGAGGGAAATGTAGTCCCCAATCTGGGTGATATTATCGTCAGTGATACGCTTGAAAAGCTGGATCAGATGGAGAAAGAGTCCGAGAAGAATGAGGGTCAAGCCTAAGCCTCAGACACAGATGTCAACATCAAAAAGGCTGAATGGGTGGCTTCTTTTGCAGAGATCCGAGCCTAACGCACTTCTCCAAAGCCGAGTGCCTACACCAAGCTCTACAAACTGAAGAAGCATCTCAAGGTGTTAGGAAAGATTATAGCTTGGGCATATTTTGAGCATCTAAACATGTATGCCATGGAGAGAAAGAAGGGCATAGAGTACTTTAGGTTTCCATATGATCTAAAGACTCTTCCCGGTTTTGAGCTCAACCAGCAGGCGCGACTGAAGTTGCTTTACGCTAATCCAAAGAAAATGTTAGGCTGGTTTGAGGCTGCATTGTAGAAAGAGTATCACACCAGGTGGGTTAACTTTAAACCTCAACAACCATCAAGATACATTAGACAGTCTAAAGTTGATTCTATTACTGGAAAGCCAAAGATAGTGCTGAAGTGGAGTCCTTCGCGCACGATGTCAAGAATCCTTCTAAGGGAAATGTCATAGGAATTCACTCCACACTTCAAGTGGTGGTAATATGATTGGAGAACAGGTGAGGCCGTTATTTTCTTGCAAAAAAAAAAACCGCTAAATGGATACTATTCGGGTATTTGACCCAATGTGGCTGACTAACTTGTCTGTAGATGATGTATACACATTATACAAGTGGCCACTGTTTTATGATTCGCAAGACAATGTACAAGCCCTCAATTTCCAAAATGTTATAAGACTCTGTTTCGCATTTGAGATAAACGTCGGAGTTACAAGAGAGGAGAAGTACAAGAAGTTTGATGAGCTGATGAAAAATGTTAGAAAATGATGTAAACTAGGTCCAAGGGGGAGTTTGTAGATACATGTGTACCTAGTTTAGGAACTGAATGTAAAATGTCTTTCATGTCTTATGTATATGTAATTAATTGGGTATAAATAAAATGAAATGTGTTGGTGATGCTTATAATGTTTAGTAATTCATTGTTTATTGTGTGATAACACATATTGAACTAACTATATAGGTTTGTGGTTGTTTACATAATTCTTAGTCAATAATGGTTGAGAAACGTGTATAAACTTAATCGTGTGAAGTTCTCATGCGAATGGACCATGCTAATGGACCATATGCATGAATACTTCATGTTAATGGAGGAGTCGCAAGATTGAACCAGGAGACTGGATCAGTCGCACGATTGTGACATAAGATTGACTCAGTCGCACGACTGGACCTTCAGTCGTGCGGATGGAACAATCGCATGCTTCAGTCGCACGACTGAACCACGCTAATGGTTTAGTCATACGAATGGAAAGCCCTAACCTGATCGAATATCTACACACCTGATCGTACCCTAGCCGTCTAGAGACTCAAGAACACTTGTTCCAAGTTCATAGATCTCAGTTAATCATCTTACAGTCGTTTTTAACGCTTTGATTCATTCTTAGATTGATTATACTTGTGTTCTCACTAATTGGATCATCAATCAAATAGGATTCCGCACTATTTGGTTTGGTATACACGTAAATCAGTTAGTACTCCGTACCCAAATGGTCCTAACAATTGCACGACAAATGGTTGTCGTCATCCCATCCATGGTCGCTGAACTCAATAGCACCTTGATGACCAATTCCATTAACAATGGAATTGGTCAAGGAGAAAACAACAACAACCAAGGCGGAAATAATCGCACCTGCACATTCAAACATTTCAACTCGTGTAAACCCACTAGTTTTAGTGGAAAAGAAGGAGTCACTGAACTTCTCGAGTGGTTTGAGAGTATGGAGAACACGTTCATTGTTAGCGACTGACCCGATGAACTCAAGGTTCGCTATGCTGCAAGTGTCCTTCAACAATGGGCACTGACATGGTAGAATAGTGAGAAAAGGAACCGAGGGGCTGAAGTTGCCTTGGCATTACCTTGGGAGGAATTTAAAGAGATAATGATCCAAAATTTTAGCCCGAGGAGCGAGTTGCAAAAGCTGGAGGAAGAATTCTGTAATCTTAAGAAAGATGGTGGAAATCACTTGACTTATTCCACCCAGCATCATGAGTTGAGTATGCTCCTACAACACATGGTGGATACCATGCCCCGCAACATTATGAAATTTATCAAGGGGGTATCACCTCAAATACAAGATGTCGTGGTGGGCAGTAGCCACACAACTTTGGAAGAGGCAATTACTATCACCGCGCAGCTCACTCAGAATCATATTAGGGCTGGCACTATGTCGGTGAAAGGTCAAGTCATCCTCCCAAAACAAGAAGCGCAAGTTCACTCCGACTCGCAACTATGTGATGACAGCACCAAACACTCCTCAAAGGCAAATTGTCATTGCAAATCAAGCTCCCATGGCGAGAGCTTATACTAGGCCGCACCCTATGTGCAATACTTGCAAGTACCATCACGCGAGTAACACTCCAAGCCGAGTTTGCTCGTTGTGTGGGAAGTATAGGCATCTGGTGGCTACTTGTCTTCGTGCCCTGAACAATACGGTGATGCTTGCTAATCGAGTCTGCTACAAATGTGGCGAGCCTGGACATATTCATCCACAATGTCCTCGCAATGCGGGAACTGTGCCATAGGCTCGTGGAAGAGCTTTCAACATCAACGCCAACCAAGAACTAGCCAGCAACAACGTGGTGAGTGGTACGTCGTTAAGTTTCTTTTAATCGGTCTTTATTTTGTAAAAATCCCTACCTGTATTTATCATACCAATAATAGGTTATTACCAAACAGGTATGTATCTTGTAAATAATCATTATGCTTTTGCATTGTTTGATTCGGGTGCGGATAGGAGTTTCGTATCCTTGGAGTTCAAGCCTGTACTTTCTAAGCCACGTCTTAATCTGGGAAGATCCTTCACAGTCGAAGTTGCCGATGGAAATTCAATCGTCGTTGACGTCGTAATACACGATTGTACCTTGAGCCTTAACGAACACGAATTCTCCATCTTCCTCATTCCTATGCAACTGGGATGCTTTGATGTTATTATCGACATGGATTGGTTAGCCAAGCAACTTGCGAAAATTCTATGCTTCGAGAAATGCATTCGAATTCCTTTACCATCGGGTGATACTTTGAAAGTCTTTGGGGAGAAATAATCCCAAGGACTAAAACTTATGTCCTGCATCAAGGCCCGAAAGTGATTAAGTAAGAACTACGTAGCTTTCATGATATATGTAGTTAAACGAAAGCCAAGGGTAAGGAACTGATAGATATTCCCGTCGTGCAAGAATTTCCCGAAGTGTTTCCCAAGGATCTTAAGGGGTTACCACCCATACGAGAAGTTGAATTCAAGATTGACTTGATCCCTGGTGCGAACCCTATGGCTAAATCACCTTATCCCCTTGCACCATCTTAAATGCAATAACTAGCTAGTCAATTGCAAGAGTTCACCATGGGGTGCACCTGTGCTGTTCGTGAAGAAGAAAGATGGTTCATTCCATATGTGCATCGACTACCGAGAACTCAACAAGCTTACCATCAAAAACCGATACCCTCTTCCTCAAATTGATGATCTCTTCGATCAACTTCAAGGAGCAACCCAATTCTCGAAGATTGACCTTCGTTCTGGGTATCATCAATTACGTGTCCACGATGATGTCATTTCAAAGATCGCTTTTCGTACTCGATATGGACATTACAAGTTTATGGTGACGCCTTTTGGCTTAACCAATGCACCTGCCGCGTTAATGGATCTCATGAATCGAGTATGTAAACCATATTTGGATAAATTTGTGATCGTGTTCATTGATGACATTCTTATCTATTCCAAGACGAAAATTGATCACGAGATACACTTGCGACAAGTTCTCGAACTTTTAAAGAAGGAGCAACTATATGCCAAGTTTTCCAAGTGTGATTTATTGCTAGAATAAGTTCAATTCTTAGGGCATGTGGTGAATAGCCAAGGAATTCACGTTGATCCTGCTAAAATAGAAGTCGTGAAAAATTGGTGTGTTCCCGTAACCCCAACTAAGGTTCTTTCTTTTTTGGGCTTAGTGGGATATTACCGTAGGTTCATAGCAAACTTTTCGAATATTGCTACACCACTAACGGCGCTAACCCAAAAGAACCGACTTTTTGAATGAGGATCCGAACAAGAACAGGCTTTCGAGACACTAAAATGCAAGTTGTGTAACGCTCCTATTCTAACACTCCCCGATGGGAATGACAATTTGACCGTGTACTGTGATGCTTCTAATCAAGGTCTTGGTTGTGTTCTTATGCAACGAGGAAAAGTCATAGCATACACGTGAAGACAATTGACGATTAATGAAGTGAACTACACAACCCACAATCTTGAACTTGGTGTTGTGGTTTTCACTTTGAAGATCTGGCGACACTATCTTTATGGGACACAATGCATAGTCTACACCGATCATAAGAGTCTTCATCACGTGTTAAATCAAAAGGATCTCAACATGAGGCAAATATGTTGGATCAACGATTGTGACATTCGTTGTCACCCTAGGAAGGCGAATGTTGTAGCCGACGCGCTGAATTGCAAGGTCCATAACAAGACTGTTTCGCTTCAAGAAATCCGAGATCGAAGGTAGTGGTTTGATACATTAGGAGAATTTGATACCGAGATTCATGTGGATGTTAATGAGGCTACTGTCATGCTTCAAAACATAAGGATTGATGGTGATCTTGAGTTATGCATTTGCGAGGCTCAACAAACAGTATTAACCGATGAAGGAAAAGTTGAAGATTTGACGTCTAATGTTCGGTCACAACTGTAGAGAAAACCGAACGGCATGTGGTACTTATTGAGTAGACTTTGGATCCCGAATCATGATAATCTTCGTCACTTCATTTTGAACGAAGCTCATCAAACTCGATATTCCATTCATCCAGGCTCCGATAAGATGTACATGGACCTACGTGGTCAATATTGGTGGCCTGGAATGAAGAAAGACAAAGTGTTTTATGTTTCTAAGTGTCTCACATGTGCAAGAGTCAAAGCGAAACACCAACGACCGAGTGGTTTACTTGAACAACCCGAAATCCCTATGTGGTCATGATAGTATATGGGTGATTGTTGACCGTTTGACTAAAACAACACATTTCATACCAATACAAGACACTTACAAAGTTTTAAGACTGGATCACATCTACATTGATGAAATTTTGAGTCGTCATGGCATGCTGTTGCACATCATATCCAACCGAGACGCTCGTTTCACTTCGCACTTTTGGTCTTCGATGCAAGAACTCTTGGGTACTCAATTGGATTTAAGTACGACTTACCATCCCTAAACTGATGGTCAAACCAAACGAACAATTAAAACCCTAGAGGACCTGCTATGTCTTGGTGTCCTTGACTTTGGTGGTGACTCGGATACGTATTTACCGCTTGCGGAATTTTCGTATAACAATAGTTATCACTCGAGTATCAAGATGGAACCATTCGAAGCACTTTATGGTCGTAAATGCCGATCACCGATCTGCTGGACCGACATTGGAGAAAACTTCATCACTGGTCCTGAACTTATACAAGAAACGACCGATAAAGTCTCCACAATCCGCAAGAACCTTGAAGTGGCAAGAAGTCAACAATAGAATTATGCCAATAAGCGTTGTAAGCCATTTCCAAGTTGGTGACATGGTTCTTCTTAAGGTTTCACCATGGAAAGGTGTTGTTCGCTTTGGAAAGAAAGGTAAACTGGCTCCAAGATTTGTAGGACCTTTCAAAATTCTAAAAAGGATTGGGAAAGTAAATTATAGACTGGAAGTACCTTCTAACCTTAGTGGAGTTCATCTTGCATTCCATGTCTCAAATTTGAGGAAGTTTTTGGCTGGCGAGAGTCTGCATGTTCCACTGGAAGACATCCAGATAAACCTGTTGAAATTATGGATCACACCATTAAGAAAACTAGAACCACAACTACTCCAATTATGAAGGTTCGTTGGGAGAATAAGTCTGGAGCTGAGTTCACTTGGGAGCATGAGGATCTTATGAAGGCAAAATATCTGCAATTGTTCGCTTAGTTCATTCTTAATTTCGGGACAAAATTCTCTTAAGTTGGGGAGACTGTAGCATCTCGTATTTTTCGTTAAATTAAAAGTTAACATCGTTATAATCTTGTAAGGGCCATTGTTGTCATTAATGTAACTATAAGAGTTATTCAAGATTGTTTCCTTTAAATCTTTTAATTATGAAAGTTAATAATTTAACTATTGAATTGAACATATAATAATACTAATAATAATAATAATAAAATTATAATGATAATAACAATAATAATTATAATGATAACAACAACAACAACAACAACAAAAATGACAACAAAAACGACAACAACAACGACAACAACAACGACAACAACAACGACAACAACAACGACAAAAACAACGAAAACAACAACGAAAACTACAACGAAAACAACAACGACAACAGCGACGACAACAGCGACGACAACAGCGACGACAACAGCGACGACAAGAGCGACGACAACAGCGACGACAACAGCGACGACAACAGCGACGACAACAGCGACGACAACAACGAACAACGACGACGACAACGACGACGACAACAACGACGACAACAACAAGGACAACAACAACGACAACAACAACGACAACAACAACGGCAACAACAACGACGACAACAACAACAATAACAACAATTATTATTATTATTATGATTATTATTATTATTATTATTATCATTATATTAATAATAGGTTATGAAAGTTAACAAGTTAGATTAATGTTAAACATAAAGTTAATAAAGGGGGTGTTTTTGTCTTTTTATAAACTTTAAAGGAAGTTATTTGCATAAAATAATAAACTTTGAAAAATTATAGGGGCTAAATGAGTTATTTTTAAAACCCAAACCAAATTTCTGGCCAAGCTCCTTCAAGGCCCAATCTAACTTAAATCTTTCGAATACTGACCTCAAACTGTTCCAAATCGTTTCCTGAACGTGTTTCTAACTTAAACACACACTTTAATTGTGTTTATTCTTCGGTTACAAACACCATTCGATTGAATAACCTAAACACCCTTAATCACATAGCCATTCGAGCCTTAAACACTAATAATAACCCAATTAATTTAATCAGATCGAACGCCTATCTATCTCTAATCAAACACAACTCTCAATTTCACCTGAAAACACACAAACATAGTGATTCGATCACCAACACCATCGTGATCTGTAACCTATTCGAACATCATCATCTGAACAACAAGACCCGAAATTGATAGAGAGCATTCAATCATCGAGTCCAGTAGGAGCTTCCTGTGCAACTAATTTGGGTATCATCAACGTTTGCATCACGAACCCTACACCACCATGGTCGCGACAGTTCTTTCAACTTGTGGCATTGATTTCTAACATCTTTCGGGTAATAAAACACACACATATACTCGGCTTTGAGTAAAGATAAAAAGCCCTAACCTTCTGATCATTTACAATATTCATTTGGGGTCCAATTTAATTGAAGAGGTTTCTACGGTTCATGCAAATTGGGGGTTTTGTTTAATAAATATTTTTAAGGATTTTTAATCGAATCCTAAACAGATATGGGGTGCTAGCCCGCCGGCTAAAGCCTTGGAATCACACACAGAGGACCCGGGTTCGAACCCGGGCACCCTCAAACCATTTTTTTTTGCTTTTTCTAGCCTTTAAAAATATTTAAAATTTCAAAAAAATTATAAAAATCAATTTTATAAACTTTGTTTATTTTTATAGTTATTCAACTATTTTCAGTAAGTTTATTCCTTTAAACACCTTAACATATTTTTTATAAAATATCATTGACAAATGTTATATTTAGTTTATTTTTATAGAAATATACTTTAAATAGTTGAAATCACTAAATGACTATTGGTCATTACTTTATCTTTAATTATAGATTAATTATGCTAATTATATATTTTTATTTACATTTCATAATTAAATCATTATAAGGATGTAATTTCTTTTAATTTCACAAATCATTATAAAAGGAGTAATTAGGTTTTCTTTTATCGTATTAATATATATATATATATATATATATATGATTTCGATAACAAATCTTATTTATAAAAACCCCAAATTTCACATAAATCCTAGTTCTTGTTAAATCGTTAAACTTATTATTAAACTTAAATCTTGTAACTGTATATACGTTTAGTGAAGGATTTCGTTGGAACATCGACAATTATTCTTACTAATCATCTTATATACAATTAACGTCATGTGAGTATTTCTATACCCCTTTTACATATTTTTTTTACACTTTGGGGTGAAACATATTACCTTATAATCATTGCACGTGTAAAATCGTTTAATTCTTGTAACAATTGGGCAATTCACTTATATTGTTGTGATTAGTTGAACTTTAGTAATTACCATGTATTGATTATTATATGTGCAATAATTAACTATTGCTATCCTGGCGACGTCATAGATCTATGGGCCTGATAAGCTTGCTTGGTTAATCCAAGTACACTTAGCTAATCGTATAATCTTGTAAACCTGGAATCTTTTAGACCGTCAAGGTTTGATTGTTACATCTGTCATACATCCCTAGTTACTCTATTCACTAACTTATGACATGATTTGCCAACTATTATATATTTATGTATAAAAACTATGGAAATCTCACCAACATTATCTTGATCTTTTTATTTTTAACATGTTTAAGGAAATGTGCAAGTTTGATAGCCATCTTTGATGTTCTTTCAAATCTAGGAATGGACCTAGTTAAATAAATGAAATTACTTGGTTTATTTACATCTTATGTTATGTCTATTTTCATATTTGAGACTTATGCTTGTAATGTTACTTCTGAAACTTATGATTATTATATTTGGAAAAAATGTAAGGCCCCGTTCTCGGGACGCTTACAGCTGACAAATCATCGCTCAAAAACATGTAATTACATTAAATTGAGATAAACGTTGCAGCGGAAACATTTAATAACAATATTTTCATTAAAAATGCTTTTGCAAAAAAATACAACATTCGTTACACAATTTTATTTGTTCGCATTACAATGCAAAAACATTAAACAAAAGAATGCCATCCAACATACCAAGTGGCTGCCCCGTGCCATCCTCAGGAATGCTCAACTGCCAACTGGAAAATACATAAAAAGTCAGCGTTGTTGAGTGAGTTCTAGTTTTATAAAGACATTTCATTACCTTCCATTTGTTAGAACATTTTCATTACTATTGCACGTGATCACACATCATACGTACAAATAGATAATATAATTATTATCTTCATCATTCATTCAATAACTTTCATTCATTCATTCTTTCTTACTTTCATTCATACGTTCATTATTACTTCTTTTCATTCCATCAAAAACCATGAACTTTACCCCACCTTCATGCATAAAGCGGGTACTGGGCCGAGGTCTATCATAGACCCCCTGACATGGCGTATAGCTGCCTTGCCACAGTATTTAGGGTAAATTCAGGTGTACCATTGTTATGTGCTATGCCCACCATCATGCATAAAGTGGGTACTGGGCTAAGGTGTATCATAGACCCCCCGTCATGGCGCACAGCAGCCTGGCCACAGTATTTAGGGAAAGAGACAAAAGTTCTATACAGATGATCAATCACAAAGAAAGACCTCGGTGTGCATCCTTCTGGGGTAGCTAAACCACACACCGTTGAACTAATACCCTTCATTGGGAGTGTTTCTACGTACAAGGTTTGCAAGACTTACTGTACTTTCCTTCGTTCATTAATGCATGCATTCTTTCATTATGTTTCTTTTTTCATTATCTTCCACTTTACGTTAAATAATACTTTAATTTCATTTATTAACATTCAACGTAAAGCCATGGGAAAATAAATATACAATGTAAGGACCATCATCATACACAGTCACCATCATCATATAGGGCATCATACATACATAACATACATCATTCATACCATCATGCATAGGCATCAATCATACATCATAACATTATCATACAATGCCCATCACATCATCTTTGACCTTAAAAGTCAGCCTAAATGAAACCCCGGGAACCTTCCAAGTCAAAGCCTACATTTCACTTTTTCCCCAAAAAGTCAAAAAAATATTCTAAGTGTTCATCAACTTTTCCTTTTAGTTCATCCGCATTTCTTTTTGTTCATCCGCATTTCTTTTTGTTCATCCACATTTCTTTTTGTTCATTCGTATTTCTTTTTGTTCATCCGCATTTGTTCATCCGGATTTCTTTTTGTTCATACACATTTGTTCATTCGTATTAACTTTGTTCATCCGCATTTGTTCATTAACATGAACTTACTCATCCACATTTATTCATCTGCATTTCTTTTGTTCATCCATATTTGTTCATTCGCATAACTTACTCATCCGCATTTAATCATCCGCATTTCTTTTGTTCATCCGCATTTGTTCATTCGCATGAACTTACTCATTTGCATTTGTTCATCCGCATTAACTTTGTTCTTCCACATTTCTTTTGTTCATTCGCATTTGTTCATTCGCATGAACTTACTCATCCACATTTCCTTACTCATCCGCATTGACTTACTCATCCGCATTGACTTTCTCATCCGCATTGACTTTCTCATCCGCATTTGTCAATGCTCATCCGCATTTGTCAATGCTCATCCGCGTTTGTCAACACTTAAGCAATTTTTCTAAACTTAGGCGCATGAACTATTGTTTGGGCGCATGAGCAGCCTAGAGCACACTTAACATCATAATTCGGTCCCCAAACACCATCTATCATGTTCAAAGCTTAAATCATGCATTCTAAGCCTTAGAAACACAACCATAACATCATCAAGCATGAACGTAGTCCAAAATCACACCAAACCCGCAACATACACATTCATACATACAGGTAGGAAACCCTAGTTTTATAAAAAGTTCATACATGCATTTCCAGCCCCAAAATCAGTTAAAAGATGTAAAAAGAGGGGTTCTAGAACTCACCTAGCAGCCTCTTCAGGTAAAACTTACTTCAAAGCCCGATTGCTACAAGTTCTCACCTAGAAACCCACTAAAAACACACAACTGAACACATCCAACATACATAAGCACACAACAAAGGATGAATCAGTCAAGAAGATCATAAACACACAAATTCTTACCTTGAATTCGAAACTTTCCTTCTTGTTCTTCAAAGAACCAAAACTTTCTGCTTTTCTTTCTTCTTTTCCTCAAAAATCCCAAAGATACAGGGTGTGTAGGAAATAATGGGCGGCCATCACCTTTTACACCCATTTTTGCAAACCTTTTGTCCTTTTTGACACTTTTTACCCCTTAACTTGGGTAACATATTTTTTCTTTCTTTTTCTTCACTTTATTCTTCTTTCTTTGTCTTTTATAAATAACCGGTTGTTACAAGTCCACCCCATTCTTTAGGTTCCCTCCCCGAAACCTGTTATTCCTTGAACATACGTGGGTAATGCTGTCTCATCTCTTCTTCAGTCTCCCACGTAGACTCCGATCCCTTTCTGTGCTTCCACTATACCCAAACAAGAGGAACCACTTTAATCCTTAACCTTCTCTGTTTATGATCAATGATCGCCACTAGTTGCTCCACATATTTGAGTCATTCGTCTACCTCGATGTCTTCCAGTGGTACAACCATGTCTTCGTCTGCCAAACATTTCCTCAGATGAGATACGTGAAATGTTGGATGAATTCCACTTAACTCATCTGGTAACTCCAATCTATACGCCACCTCTCCTACTCTAGCAATCATTTAGAAAGTCCCTATGTATCTCGAGCTCAACTTTCCCTACTTTCTAAAACGAATGATACCCTTCGAAGGTGAGACTTTCAACATAACCCTGTCACCCACCTAGAACTTAATTGTTCTACGTCATTTATTAGCATACGCCTTCTGTCTATCTTAGGCTGCCTTCATGAAGGCTTTGATCTTTTCAAGCTTCTTAGTCGTAGCCTCGATTACCTTGACGCTTCCTAACTCTTTCTGACCTATATCACCCCAACACACGGGTGTTTGGCATCTCCTACCGTATAGTATCTCATAAGGGGGCATACCAATGCTGGCATGATAATTGTTGTTATATGAGAACTCAGCTAATGGTAAGTGGTCATCCTAACTTCCTCCAAAATCGATGATACACGCTCGAAGCATATCCTCGAGCATCTGAATCGTCCTCTCCGACTGACCATCCGTTTGAGGATGATAAGCCGTACTAATATGTAACCTCGTCCGTATCGCATCGTGGAATTTCTTCCAAAATTTAGATGTAAACCAGGTGTCACGATCAGACACCGACACACAATGACGAGTTACAATCTCCTTAATGAAAAGATCAGCCAACCTCTCGAATGAATATGTCTCACGAATCAGTAGAAAGTGAGTACTCTTCGTCAAATGATCAACTATCACCCATATGACATCATATCCTCGCACAGTACGCGGTAGCTTCGTAATAAAGTCCATGGTAAGGTGCTCCCACTTCCACTCCATTATATCCAAAGGTTGGATCTTTCCATATGGCTTCTGATGCTCCGCCTTCACTTGCAAGCAAGTAAGGCACTTACTCACATACTCCACCACATCACGCTTCATACCCGGCCACCAATAGTCTTTCTTCATGTCTTGGTACATCTTC
>BJCM01216005.1:0-19661 GCA_018326385.1 Flaveria bidentis | reverse complement strand
TCTAAAGAATTTCATCTTAAGGATTGAGAATCAATGTGATCACAAGGTCAAAACCATAAGATGTGATCAAGGAACTGAATTTAAGAACCAAATCCTTAATACATTTTGTGATGAAAAGGGTATTACAAGACAATACAGTGCTCCCAGGACTCCTCAGCAAAATGGTGTTGTTGAGAGGAGAAACAGAACACTGATTGAAGCTGCAAGAACCATGTTATCTGACTCTAAGCTGTCCATCACCTTCTGGGCAGAGGCAGTCAACACTACCTGCTATGTGCAAAATAGAGTTTTAGTGGTTAAGACTCATGGCAAGATTCCATATGAACTTTGGCACAGGAGGAAACCTTTCATTGGTTTTCTTAGGTCATTTAGATGTCCTTGCACCATCTTGAATACCAAAGATCAAATTGCCAAATTTGTTGAGAAATCAGATGATGGAAACTTCATTAGATACTCTTCTCAAGCTAAGGCTTATAGAGTATACAATATCAAAACTCAAATTTTTGAGGGGTCAGCCAATGTGACTTTTAGTGAACACACACCCTGTGTAGCTGGTTCTGGTCCTGATTGGCTATTTGATCTTTATTTAGTTACCAACTGTTTTAACAAATCTAGTGAGAATGTTTCAGGATCTATAGATATTTTACCTCCAGGTGATCCTGATCCAAGATTTGAGCTAAGAAGACCTTCAAGTTACATATCTTTAGCTCCAGTTGTAACTACTTCTGCAAATGAGGTTTCTATCAGCATAACAATGACAAATTCATTTGATACATCTGAGATGCCTTAAAATTCCAGCTCAAAGGCACAACAACCAGATAAAGAAACTTCAAATACAGAAGACAATGATGGTGGTGGTGACAGTGATCAAGAATTTCTTGATGCTGATAACCACTCCATAAATGAAAACATCAATAATGTCACACACTCATTGGATCAAGTTTCTCTTGATAAGTGTGTTGATATAGTGGAAGAAGCATCAATGCCAGATCTAAATTTTTCTAATTTAGATCTCTCTCATCAACTTGCTGTGATCCCTCAACTAAGGATCCACAAGTCTCATCCCACCACAAACATCATTGGAGATGTTGACACTAGGTTAAGAACAAGAGGACAAACCCATGATGCAAATGTTTGTCTTCACTATTGTTTCTTGTCCCAGATAGAGCCAACGAAACTTGATGAGGCCCTGAAGGATGGAAGTTGGGTTGAAGCTATGCAAGAGAAGCCGTTTCAATTCAAAAGGCAAAAGGTTTGGAACCTATGTCCTCTTCCTCATGGGAAGACTACTATAGGAACCAAATGGGTGTTTAGGAATAAGAAAGATGATAGAGGCATTGTCATAAAAAACAAAGCTAGACTAGTTGTTCAAGGATACACATAAGAAGAAGGAACTGACTACACTGATGTCTTTGCTCCTGTAGCAAGACTGGAAGTTGTTTGGATATTCTTGGCATTTGCTGCATCTAATAACTTCAAGGTCTATCAACTTGATGTCAAGTGTGCTTTTCTGTATGGGGTGATTGATGAAGAGGTGTATGTCAAACAACCACCTGGTTTTGCAGATCCTGATCATCCTGATTATGTCTGCAAGCTTGATAAGGCTCTTTGTGGGTTGTAACAAGCACCAAGGAAGTGGTATGAGACTCTATCTCAGTATCTCTGCAAGCATGGATACATAAGGGGTACTATAGGTGGAACTATCTTCATCAAATGATAGGGAAATGACCTAATGCTAGTGCAAGTGTATGTAGATGAGATCATCTTTGGTTCAACTAATCCAAGGCTTTGTAAAGACTTTGAGAAGCTAATAAAGGACAGATTTGAAATGAGTGCCATGGGGGAACTCAATTTCTTTCTAGGAATTCAAGTGAAGCAAGTTGAAGATGGAATCTTCATAAGTCAATCAAAGTATGTTCAGGACATACTCAAAAGATTCAACATGACTAATTGTAAGATTGTTAAGACACCGATAGAAAGAAACCACTCCCTTGGGCCTAATCTTGAGGGGGAGTGCGTGGATGAACATCTTTATAGGGCTATGGTTGGGTCTCTTATGTATCTTACAGCTAGCAGCCCTGATATCATGTTTGCCACATGTATTTATGCAAGATATCAAGCCAACCCCAAGATGTCTCACCTTATCACTATCAAGAGAATTCAAAGATACCTCAAAGGTGCTTCAACACTTGGTCTTTGGTATCCCAAGAATTCTGACTTCAATCTGTATGCATATACAAATAGTGATTATGGTGGTTGCAAAATGACTGCAAAGTCTACATCTGGGGGATGTCAATTTCTTGTTGGAAGGGTTGTCTCATGGCAATGCAAGAAATAATCATGTGTCTCTGTATCAACTTTTGAAGCTGAATACATTGCTGCTGCAAGCTACTGTGCTCAAGTGCTTTGGATTCAAAATCAAATGCTTGACTATGGACTAAATTTCAAGGAGACTCCCATTCATATAGACAACAACAGTGCTATCTCTATCACAGAGAATCATGTGCAACACTCAAGGAAAATACACATCAATATCAGGTATCATTTAATTAGAGATAACTTTGAAAAGGGATTAATTAAACTAGTTAAAGTTAACACAAATGAACAATATGCTGATCTGTTTACAAAAGCCTTTGATGAATAGAGATATAAGTATCTTATATCAGCTATTGGGATGGTTAACTTTGAGTAGCTTTTTCTTAAAACTAATTCATATTATTTCTTAAAATTTGTGTGTCTTAAGTTATCTAGTTTATCACTTTCATAAGGTCCTGTTTTCTATGGATAAAACTTTTTTGAAGATTTTCCTTAGAATTTTGAAAAATCTTGATTCTTCGGAAGATATGTTTTTATCTTCAGAAGAAACTTATGCTTTCAAAACAAATAACTTCCTAAGTAATTTTCCTTCAGAAGAAATTTCTGAAATATCTTTCGAAGCTTAAAATCTCTCTTAGGAACTTATATATTTTCAAGAACAATTTCCTTCCAAAGCAAATTAACTCTATGAAGCTTTGTTGTGTTGAACAAAACGTCCAAGTCTTAATTCTCTTCCGAAGCAAATTTTTCAAAATTCATAGGAAATTCTTCCGAAGTCATTTTGCCTTCGGAATCTTTTTCATTAAAACTTCCGAAGACAATTTACCTTAGGAAGCTTTTTGACTTCCAAGAAAACTACTTTTTGAGCAAAAAGCTAACTACTTTTTCAGAGGTGGGAACGACATCCGGATTTCAAAGTTTATCCTCTTTCATTAACTTTGTCTTAAATCCTTGAAGATCATGTATAGGTTGGACTCACCTTAGATTAGATTGTTTATATTACTTTATAATAGGTCTAATGTTAGTTTACTTTTGTATGTATTTAGTTTAATTTTGTAGTCCAGTTAAACTGTGAGCGAAACTGTAGTTTCGCTCATAGTCAGCTGTTTAGTTCTCCCGGCGAAACTGTTGTTTGTGTCGGGCGAAACTATAGTTTCGGCAGTACAGTTTCGCTTCGCTGACAGCGAAACTGTCTACGAAACTAAGACTGCTATATATAGTTTTGATCATTTTCATTGTTGGCTAACCTTACAAAACCCTAATCGTTTATCATTGTTGCAAATGAGTATTGTAAGCAGTCTATTCATAGAAATATCATTGTGCTTTGTTATTATTGTGTATTGATCATCATCATTATGCTTATTATTGATTCATTTGTGGTTTATTTTAATCTTCTTCATCTTCATTATCTATTGTCTCCATTTGATATTGAACGATCTAACATTTCATCTGTACTGTAAATCGATCAAATAGACCAACAATCATTTTCACATATAAACCCAACGGCTCCCCCTCTTTCTATCATCTTCATCTTTCCTCCAAACCTAAATTCCCAAATTTCTCTCTAAAATTGCCTTTGTTCATCCTTCCTTCACCTTTAAGATTTCTCAAAATGGCCAACCTTAACAGAAGAAATGACCTAGATTTCTCCATGCAGTTACACATGCAACACAATCAGATTGCTTAGTTAAACTTTGAGAAAGATCCACATTTCTCAGAGGTTGCTAATTCTTGGCTCTGACAAACTTTTTCACCTCCCTTACCATTGATCCTACTCCGTATAAGGATCATTTGCTTGAATTTTGGAAGACCTGCCAAAAGGTAGTTATGGATGGGGAAAAGGCACTGTCTGCAATAATGCAGGGGAGGACAATCTTTATCACTCCGGCCATCATCAAAAATCATCTTCAGCTGGATGATGAAGAAGGTGAGGTGTTCTTCCCAAAAGAAGTTGTTAATCATTCTTTTGAGCAGATGGGCTATGAGGGATATTTCTCTGTAAAGATCTTCAGGAAAGGGAAGGTCTTATCCTAGTGGAAATACCTACTTCATGTGGTTATCCACAGCTTGTCTAACAAGCATGAAGGGTGGGACCAGATTCCTGAAGATCTCTCTTTCATAATGCATGGGATGGTTCAGGGAGTCAAGTTTAGGTACTCTCAATTTGTTTATACAAATTTGCTTGCTAACTTGGACTCCTTAGAATATTACATGTTTTCTAGATATGTTCAATACATTCTTACTTGTGAATTGGGCTCACAGTTAAGGTAAAAGGGTAACATTCTTTAATTGGGATAGATGAAGCCCGTCATCTTTAAAATTTTGAAGAAGCCAACTGTTGGCTTCTCAGGGGTAGAAACAGCCCTTGTCCCAAAACTATTAGAGCTCATTGCTCAAGGTGAAAACCTAGCAACACAAGCTAGTGTTGAACCCACAACTTCTACATCTCAACCACCAACACAGCCACAGATAACCCTCACCTACAAAAGAAAACTCAAACGAACCCCTGCTCAGGCTGTTGAGTCTGTGTAGGCCCCCATATACTTACCCATACAGGAGGACGTGGATACCGGAGCTCCTACTTCTCCTAAGGAGCAAACCACTCCCATTACTTTAAAGATCAGTGCTGAGGTTCCTCATGCTCAGTCTGATGAGCTCATAAGCCCAAATGCCTTAAGCCTTCACTCTGAGTCTCAACACTCAAGTGAAAAACCTTTAGGGGACAGCTACCATCCCCAGCCTTTAGACTTAAACCAACCCATTCCTAACCTTGACTTCTATACTAATGAAGACTTAGGTTTCAGTGAGTACCATGACTCTTTCTGAGGTGGAATGCTTGCATGCATAAGTGTACTAAAGTGGAATGCTTTGGAAGTTTCACACTCTGCCTTAGAAATACTCTAAGTGTGAAATCTTCTGAAGCCAAGACCAATATCTTCTGAAGCCAAAGATGAAGTCTTCCGAAGCTTCAAAGACAAAGCCTTCCGAAGCCTACACTTGAAGACAGATTTCTTACGAAGACTTTTTGAATACATGCTTTATTTAATGTACCTTTTCCATTAAGCTAGACCACTTTCCGCTACAACTCTGATTAGACACCAACTTTACATAAGTTGGTGAAAGGTCCATGCTTTTGGTAACTATACATTGAGGTCTTGAGTCTGTAACTTTCTACTTTATGTACTTTATCATTTTTGTAATATATTAGGTGAGCTATGGCATGTCATAGTCACTAGTCAAAAGGCAATCTACCTTTTGACTCTACATTGATTTTGTTGTCTAGATCATGTATCCAGCTGGCCTTCAAAGTATGGCCGGCTGTAGATTGTAGTATAAGTATCTCTGGTCCTTGTATCTTATTATCATTGCTTTGTAAACACTTGTAAGGAACTAGAGATCAATATACATCATCCTTGAAAACCATCTACTTGTGGGTTTCTTATTCTGTCTCTTGAATACTTGTGTTTCTTAGTTCTCACTATAACTAGTTTCTAGTTCCCCATTTGATCTGCTAAGTGTTGTTGCACACTCTCCTCTTTGTGTTGTTTTGTTGTAAGCAAGTACCCTTCATCGGTCCTACAATAACCAACCATCCTTTGGATTCAATAAAAGGCTATCCTACCAACAACAAAGAACCACCATACCAAGGTCCAAGAAAAATATCCAAGATCATGAAACATCATCAATAGAAGATCTATTGCATAAATTGTTGATAACCACATAAGCCACTAATGAATACGTACGATAATCTAATTGAAGAAATAAGGAAAGGTTGCGGAGAAATGAAGTTGACATCAAAAGGAATAAGGCATCATTCCAAACCATTAAACATCAAATGGGTCAAATAGCATCACAACTAGCTGAAAGACCCCAAGGTGTTTTACCTAGAAACACTATGACAAACCCGAATGCACAAGCGAAGACCATCGAGTGGCAAAACCATTAAAGGTGATGCCTACTTACATTACAACCAATCTTGGAAGAATTGAAACCGAAAATCCAAGTAATGAAAGTAAAAAAGAAAAAACAATTTGTTGTTGTTGAAGAACCAATGAAGAAATACATACCATCACCGCCTTATGTTCCACCACCTCCGTATCTTGGTCACTTAAGACAACAACTGATGGAGGCATAATATAGAAAGTTTTTAGGGCTATTTAAATAGCTCCACATTAACCTGCCATTGGTGGAAGCCCTAGCTCAAATGGCAAGTTACATTTAATTCTTGAAAGGAGTGCTGCCAAACAAAAAAAAATTAGAAGATTTATTACATGTAGTTTTGAATAAAACATGCTATATAGTTCTTCAAAACAAACTACTTCAAAAGATGACGTATCTAGAGAGCTTTTCCATACTTTGCCTAATAGGAAACTGTTTGTTAATAACGTCTTTGTTGGCTTAGGGGCTAGCATTAACCTCATGTCTTATACGGTTTTTGAAAAGTTGAACTTAGGTAAAGCTAGACCAACCTGCTTGAGCATCCAGTTAGGTGATTGTTCTGCTAAATATCTGAGGGGCATCGCAGGAAATCTTTAGGTTAAAATCAATTAATTTTTTATTTCCTGTTGATTTTATGATCGTTGACATGGATAATAACAAAATTGTTTCTTATCCTAGCTCAACCATTCCTAGCAATCGCTTGAGCTCTCATTGATGTTTCCACCGATAGAAATACACTTTGAACGGATGAGGAATAAGTAACATTCAACATAGGATGATCCATAAATCATACTCAGCATCATGATGATTCATTCTATTATATTGATGGTTTCTTAAGGTTGTTTCTAAACTCTAATTGCTCTCAAAGATCAAGAGAAACCAACATTCATATGTCCATATGACACATTTGCTTATCGACATACGCCTTTTGGACTTTGTAATGCTCCTACTACATTTTAAAGATGTATGGTAGCGATCTTTCACGACATAATGGAACATTTCATGTAAGTTTTCATAGATGACTTTTTTCTATTTGGAAATTTCTTCAAAAATATCTAAAAAATCTAGAAAAGATGTTAGGAAGATGTAAAGATTCCAACCTTATCAAAAATAGAGATAAATCCCATTTCATAATTACCAAAATAATAGTGTTAAAACATATGATCTCTCAAAGAGGACTCGAGTTTGATCAAGCAAAAGTCAACACCATCTCCAAACTTCTACCTCCCGCAACCATGAAAACAATCAAAAGATTCTTAGGCCATGTAGGATTCTATTGTTGATTCATCAATGATTTCTTTAAAATCATATGACCAATGACTTAACTCCTTGACAAGTCAACATATAAACAAGTAAAACATACTTGAATATTTATCTTTTAATTGTAGGTGTTATACCATTTAACCTAAACACAACCTATTTATTAAACAAATTAGAATTATTAAAAAAACTATTTTCATATTCGGTTCATGTTGTAACCGAATCTAAGACCCCTAATTTATACAAAATCATTACGCAAAAAATAAATAATACAAAATAAAATATATAAAACAATAACATCAGGGTGATGTATAAAGTTGCACCACGTCCCCACTCAAGCATGCCATTACAGAAGAGTTCCAAATTTGTGTGCCCTTTAGATCCCATATATGGTTATTCCGAGTTCTAAGACGCTGAACTACCACCAACTTAGACAAGTCATGTAACATCAGGTCAGACGTTACTTCATTTGCAGCAACAAGAATGGAACTATGGTTTGGTTTCTTTATAATGCTACATTTTGGGAGTCGTATGCTATCAACTTCGGCCACTAAGGAGCCTGTTATCTGATAACTTCGGGGCTCAATCCTCTTATAAATTATATGAGATCCCTCAACTCCACAAGACATGGAAGGAGTAGAAAGTGATTGAGAGACAGCCATGTGAGTCGACATTTCAATTTTCGGACGGAATGAAGCAACAATCTCATCACCACCAGAGTGTGCAAGAGATATACAAACCTGTCCTTGGTTCTCCGATTCAGGAATCAAATATGGCCTGCAAAAAAATATTTTGAATTGAAATAGTTAGAGCATAAGAAAGTCAATAAAAAATTATCATCCTGTATGCATGAGCTATAACTAGAGGAAGCAACGAACAGGTGTGAATTTCTGATGCAATAACAATTAACACAAAATTCACAAGTTTGGGATAAGTCTAAATGGGTTCAGATTAGTTTCAAGTCAAATCCACAAACATGAGTAGCTAAACAGGCGTGGTTGACCTACTGGATTTAGGGTAGACCCGTTTAACCCATTTATTTTTATAGTTTATTTTTTACATGTTTTATGTAATAACTTAAAGTAAAAGGTTTTTTTACCTCAAAACTTAAAACACAAAAAAAAACCAACACTAAATTCAAAATTGTACATTTGTATTTTGATTGTAAACACATAATTTTAGAGTATTAATATGCAAAAAAAATATCGAGTTAGATATATCATGTTCTTAACCCGCTTCATGTTTAGGTTCATATGTCTATCACGAATCTCAGGTTTTTGTCGTGTTTATGTCCATGTCAGCTTCAAGCCGTGAACACGTCCCGTTTTATATCTCCTAGCAAGATGGGAGGAACGGGTAACAATACGGGTTCCAATCTTTTGAAGAAAGATAAATTCTATAGACCAAAAGCTTCAAAAGAGATGATATTATGATTACCTTTCTTCACTGCTACCAATGTTCCACTCACAGATGCCAATTTGAGAGGCAGTGAGAAGGGTTTTCGTACCGGATGATGAATCGGGTGCAACAGATATCAAAGTGTGCACGGGATTGCAGGACAACCCACTCCTGGATTCCAAGGGTGCCTTGGTTTGACGTATGTCAAAACCATAAACCATGCCATTCTGCATCACATGAACACAAACAAACCATGAGCAGTAATCCAACTAGAGAAGAGACGGGCAACATCAACCAGATATTTTACAAATGACTTGATTTGAGTAATGTTTGATTTTCATTTGGGTTTTGTTTTATCCCTAACAAATCAAACATGAAAAAGTAAAAAACTAATAACCAAGAGTACAAATCTTTCTATTTTTCTTTTTGAACGGCAATCACAATTTAGGCTCAGTGGCATGCGTCTAAATACCTAAGACGGGATTTCACCCGTCAATCATTAGTTTGACACTCAAGGATGGAGCCAACCCGTCCCAGAAGGAAACCGACTAGCTCATAAAACCCCCTAACTTGCATATGCCTAGAGAGATCATTGACAACCCTTATTAATGGTTGAAAGATTTTTGTGCTGAAGCAGGATTCGAACCTGTGACCTTAAGGCCACAGAGCTTTTATCCACACCAGCCGGTGCAAATGGACCAAGAAAAAAGAAAATTATTGTTATTCTGTGTAGTAATATTTGACATATTATATTTATAGCACAAGTTATCTATAAAAGAAAAGGTTTGAACGAGATCATTCTGACACATTTAAACTTATGAGAAGTACCTGTAATCCAGTATAAACATGATGTGGACTGTCAACATCCCATGAACATGACCAAGCAGGAGCCTAAAGTAAAAGACAACATCCATGGAGAATTTGTTAGTCAAAAAAAAGATTACAAATGAAATGATAACAAGTCTAAAAAAACAAAAAGCTATACTAACATATTAAAAACAAAATATCATGGCATGGACACCCTTATGGCTGTTACATATGAAGATATTTATGGAAGATTTTTTATTCAAGCTCTAAAAATTTAGACAAATGTAGCCATGGCCCATAACACATTGGGTGACATAGCTGAACGATATCTTTTGTGATCATTATTACGCATCATCCGCAGCTACTAATCTCTTGGATTGATTGGCATCAGTCCAATTGTATTTTAATTTGAAAATATATAGTCCTCCTCATGTAACAAATTTGCATCATATAAGATTAAGAAAGCACACTATTAATTCACAAACAGTATGTGGGAAGGAACTTACCGGCAAATCGTATGTAAGAACAGTGCTGTTGCTTTCTGTGCTGAGACCAACATAAACAAAGAAGGAAGATATTTGTTCAGAAAGAGAAAACAATGTTATATTTAGATTGGGACAGAGGAAACAAAAAAGTAATCACCTGACAATTGATAACTTCTTCCCTAAGGAAGCAAGTAGTGCAAGCCTGGTGCAAGGTCTAACACAAAGGGCCCTGATAGCATTTGTATTCGAGGGGAGATGAATATTTTCTCTTTCATTTGGAGCTACTAAACTTATCTGCATGTGAAAAGGTAGGTTGTGTTGAAGTAAAGAACCACAAATGCATGTATGCACACAAGACCCTTAAACTCACTTTTGACAATAAACTTTTTCCTCCCATTCCATTTAATCTTCGAGCTACTATCATAAGTTCACCAGAAGCATCCATGTCAAAATACCGACCTCCCTCTACTTGGAACTCTCTCTAGGATACAGAAATTATAGTACTTAGAAGTTAGAAGTATCTAAAAAGTTTAGGTACAATAATACTTGGTCAAGATTTTTATCTTGCATCCGTAACACCCAATTATATTTGGCACATACTTTGAAGCAGAGAAGAGAGAATAAATGAAACAACCAACAGTGCTCCTAGGAGAGACCAGTCTATAACATCAAATAGCACAGCCCCTTACACATATCTAGAGTATGCCCCTATTTACTATGTCATAGAGCCAAAAGACAAGTTCCAAATTTCACAACTTATTCCAAAAAAACAAATAACATGATGTGTAATTACAATGTATTTGATACCATTTGCATTGTTCTATTATTCGCGTGGGTGATAGCTCATGAGAAGGCTGATGACATTCTGTATTTTCTTACATATAGCTGATAAATGTTGGATTCATACCAAAAGCTTTAGCTCGGAAACCATATAAGTATTGAATGTAAAACAATCTTACATACTATTCTACTTAATCGCTAAACACGAAATAGCGGTTGCTATTTACCGCTATTCACTACGTAGCATATAGATGGCTTGTCGCTATTTACCGCTATTCGCTATTGACAACTATGCATATAACTAGGGAAGAAAAAAAAGCATATCTATGATATATTAATGATCTAATATAGTATATGATGAATGATATAAGAAACTCAAGTATAGGACTTCATCACCTATTAGCTGGACTCCTAGTCTAGCTTATCTAAAAGAACAACTCTATGATGTTATCCAAACTGAACAAATCAGAAAACTAATAAGGACTTGGACTTCACTTGCATTATCATTTCAAACTGAAAGCATATAGTGTTTACATACTTGTAGCGTAAATACTCCTGAACAGACTTCAATTCCAGACCCATTGCCTATGTTTGTGTCCAGTCATGTAGAACAAATAGCATTCCAGTAAGACCATAAATGACAATCCATAAATCTCATAAACAGAAATAAAAGTAGATATGCATTACAATTATTACCATTTGTCAATCTTTTTTGATAACCCAGATTACTGGTGAATGACTCTCTTTGTCTCTCTTTTAACAACCCCTCCAAATATTTTGTTTTCTGCATAAGTTTATGTTTAAACATGCATGAGAAACCTACAAAGCAGCTTAAGACAGGATCATACTTGTATTCATGTACTCTTCAGAAGAGCAAATGCAAAGAAATACCAACTACTTCTCAAGTAATCAACAAGAAACAAATATAGTAACATGCCTCTGATAGCTTCTCCACTTTAAGATGCAAATCAGCTTCTCTTTCCTGGGCTTCAACTTCTTTCTTGCAATACTCAACATTCTGCTAATAGTAAACATACAAATGATACCTTGAGGAAAGGCATCCTGAGTAGGTGAATATGGGATATTATAAGTGACCCTTTCCTCCAATAATAGATACAAGGATGAAATATAACCTTATACAAGTAAGCAACATTTTAATAGCTTTGAAAACACTGCCAAACAATGTATGAATTTTCAAGTTTGAAATAATATTTAATCAATTACTCAGTCAGATTGGACAACGCAGTATTCAAAACTGTTAGGTATTAGCATGAATTCAGATTTGTGTTTATTGTGTGCAAGCATTTAACCTATATCAGGTCTGAAATTTTTTAGTAAGAAAAATTGATGTACTGAGTCAAAGATACATGTCTATTAAAAGAGAAATGACAGGGAATGTGGGCAGAGATTTTGTAATAGTAGAAATATAGGACACAAGAGAAATAATGTATTTCTAATGGCCTTACACAAGCAGTCCAAAGCTTGCCTTAGATTGGTTTATACCAAAATCTGCATATATTGAGCTGCGGAAATATAAAATATTATCATATCATTTGGACCTTCGATAATACATGCACAAGTGCATAGATTTTATGTGTTACAGAAAATGGAAAAAGAAATACGAGCATTCAATCACTTATTGAGCTAACACAGAAAAGACAATAACAAGTCAAAAGAATTTGCGATGGGTAAGTCATAGGGTCATACTACCTTCTGCTGAAGAGAAACACATTTAGCTTCAAGTGACCACACTTTCTGCAAGAAAAAAAGGGTGTTTGTAATAAGAGATGAACTCATAAAGATCCTATTCCCGACTCCGCACACCTAAATATTACCTTTTGTAACTCTGCATCAACAACACAAAGTCGTGTTGCATAAAGTACTCTAACATCTTTAAATGAACATCTTCTCTTGCATTGAGGGCACTGGTGACAATTTCAGATAAAGAAACGTTTAATTGTGATAAGGCATAAAGAATAACACTAGTGACAGCAAAATAAATAAGGAAGGTTTCAAATCAAACTAGGTGAACTTTATCGAATAATATTAACAAGGTTTTAAAAATTAATAACTCTGGGCACCTTTCAACCAATTTCCAATTTAGTTGAACTTTTATTTGACCTATAAACGCTAAATCGACCCATATAATCAAGAAAATGGGCCAAATTGCCAACTCTGGATATAACTATACAGCTGATAGCCGACAAACCTTCCCAGCACCTTTACATTGTTGAATCCACTTCTTTATACATGACAACCCATATATGTGCCCACAAGGAATACAACTGCAGAAGGAAAGAATTAATGGAAGCCGTTAGTTGGCCCAAACCACATACATTGACAAGTATGGCTATAAATCAACTTAAGCAACAGATCATGCAGTCTCATATACAATTTATAAAACATTAAACATTATACCTTGGATGGGCTATACTGATATACAAACTTTACCCTATTTCAGTGAAGTCAATGAAAATCAAGAGATTCCTTCTCAATAAAGGCAAGTATAATTTCTCAACCACTCTTAATAAGAGCTGTTATAAAACAGTAAGACAGAAAGAAGACAACGCATCATGTGTTATCAACTTATCATGCAACATGAGATGCCATGGAAATAAAGAATCTGAAAATTAATGTACCTCTGCCTGTGCAGAAGACTATTTTTTAATACTACTGGTAATAATAGCTTCACGAAGATTGAAGAAACATATGTAACATGAAATAGATTTTGTAATGCCTACTTATTTGTGGAGCTTATGACAATAGATTTATGGCATTTCAAAAAGAATATGACTGATCATTAATAGACAAAAGACAACTTATAAAATAATCACAAAATGTGCCCATTGTGGGAGAGAGTGAGAGATCATCAAATAAAAATGCTAGGTACCCTAATGTCCTAACATATATTGCTTCTTCAAAGTTAACAGTTCTACTATATCCTATTACTAATCAAGTATAACTAATACATGTGCTTGAGCATGGTTCGGGTCACCATAAAAACAATGGCATGTTGCAAGAAGTTTCAAGTACACATAGATCTTACTAACATATAATGTTGAATTGTCTATGAGAAAAATATTTCCCATGGATCTTACTAACATACTGGAATTGTGTCTAAGCCACCAATGTATCTACAAATCATCTTTGTGTGGCATAACTAATTGTACCATATGATTCCACAAGTAAGATCACCTATTTCTTAGTTCTTACATTATATGTGTTCTCAACAGACATAAAATATAAAGGCACAGAAAGATGGCAAGCTGAGGTGGAGGGAAGTTAGGATCCACTCAGTCTCTGGAGTTGTAACCATAGTTTGCGAGGGTCGGAAGAAGAAAGTCGTAGTTTGTGCGTTTCTAGAATCTTGATTAGCTTCGTCTTGCAAAGGGACCTTGCCCACGCACGAAAAGCAAACGCCAGTGGCGTTACGGCCAAAGCTATCTAGGCAAGAGTAGTACGTGTTGGTTGGTATAACGATATACCACAAGTATCCTTGCTTTTTGTATACAAAATTGTTTTAGAATAATTGATGTGAATGTAAGATTGAACTAGATTCATGCAAAGCCACATTGATAACATGTTTGTGACACTTTTCCTCACAGCAGTAGTAATTCGCCAATCTCTTGAGCAATTAAATGTAAACCAAAAGCCTCACCACTTGGCCAATTTTTGTTGGATTTACTTAAGAGTTATACCCAAATATATATAAGTGTAAACATTGTTGCAACTTAGGAGGTGTGGACTGCTATGGGGTACACATTTCTAGAACCTCAAACCCAATAGTTAAAGGGGCAAAACCCCCAAGACTTTGAAAGGTCCCAAGAAATTATCACCCTTGGCAAAGGTCCAAGGTTAGAGCCATTAGTGTAGGTCCAAAGAAGCAACACCTGTAGGTGAAATGCAAGAAAACTATAATTTTAACATGTTAGTTGTACACTGCAAATTGCTTTAGATTCACGTGATCAATGAAAAGTTGCTTGAAACTAATTATTAAGTGGGAAGTGTGATAATCAATAACAACTTGACCTTCTATAGCAACTGAAGCATCATCTCATCATCATCATCATCATCATGATTGAAACATTAAGCATAAAATAATTATACTAGCTAGAGACAGAAAGAAGAATGTGTAAGCAAGCAAACAAAACATATTCATACCAAATTTGATGTTCTCCGCCGCTTGTCCAAGCGTCAGTACAAATAGGACAATAGAGGCCATCGATCTCAAAACCCTTAAACTCGTCATCCCCATCTACATTCTCTTGGATCCCCAACTTCCACTTAGCCGAATTCGATTCAGGTACCAGATGCGAAACCCTAGGTGACGTGTCTACCGACGGAATCAACTCCTCCTCGTAATCATCATCATTGTCATCATCGTCGTCGTCTTGACTTTCTTCTTCTTCGTCTTCGAAATCTTCTTCATTCTGGTTTTCAAGTTCAATCACTTCAACATCCTCCATCGTCTCTACGCAACCACTATGAACAGTGATTATTAATTAGCCTGTAAAAACAGACACCATAAACAATTGACATGGGGGGAATTTGGAAAAATCTTCCAAGTGAAAACCAAAACTCGTAAATGGAGGGAATTTGGAAACCTAAACAATTGAAATGGGGGGAAATCATTTTCTACTTTCATATATAGTTTTCTCCGTTTTAAACATATATGGCGGAAATTTTCATTGAAAAAAAAGCCAACTAAAAATCTATGTTGTTTCAACTATGATACGTAAATGTTTAAAGATAAATGAGCTTAAATCTTATTTAACTAAAATATTTAAAGTTGAGTCAAAAAAAATTTAGTAATAAGTTTTCTCTCAAGAGGGTTGGGGGTGTGGTCCCGACTATAAAACAAACAGATGAGCTCGATTAAAATAACACGTATCCTCCGAAGTTGAGTTTCACATATTCCGTTCAAAAAAATATAAGTGGTGTCACAATTGAATATCCGAACATTGGATATCCAAAAATTTTAGATAGTGGATTTCACTATTTGAATCCGTATTCGTAATTTCTACAATATCTGAAATTTCGAATTCGGATATTTGAACGGTATTGTAATTCTAAAAAAATATGTATTATTTAATATTTTTTACAAAGAATTAAATTTTTTACTAAAAGGATTTAGGATATCCAAAGGGTTTATAAAAATATCCAAAATGTCTGAAAATATACGCAATTTCTAATTAATATTTATTATTTAATAATTTTTAGAAAAATATCTTGGACAATTTAGATATTCAAATATACAAAAATCCTTAAAATAACTATCAAAATCCGAAATTTCGAGTATTTTTAAACACCCTAACTAAGCGCCACAAATACCTAAGAGAGTAGGGATGGTAATCAAACCCGAACTCTATAGGAATACACTCGGATCAGATGAAGCAGAGTCTCTTCTAAGAGTTGATAATAATATAATAAGTAAGAATGAACACAAAAAAATAATTTTCAAAGTACTTGTATATAATGCTTCTCAACTCAAAGTATTACAAGACTCTTACAAGCATGTTGCATAAGTTACAATGGAAACTATATATAATACTACCTACAGCCGGATATACTTTGATTCCAGCTGTAATCTTCTAACTAAAGCAAATACTACAAAGCTATAGTTTAAGGTATCTTAGATAATATATTATCTAAGATATGGTAGTCATGACATGTCCATGACTTACCTTTCGTTACCAACTAAAGTTGGAAACTATACTAACTAATAAAGGTGAACAGTGGAATAAAGTACGGTCAACTACATGGCTTTTGAGAAAACGTCAGGCAGTATCTCAAAGGTCTGCAGCGGAGTGTCAGAGACACCATACTTATGTCCACTGGTTCATAGTTGTGTCTTCCAAATGGTAGTTGGCTTCGATAAAACAAGTTCTTCCGAAGCCACTTATACTTCGGAAGAGGCTACTTCTTCCGAGGCTTGAGGACTTCTTATTCATACTTCGGAAGTTGACTTCTGATCTTTTCTTCTCAGACTTGATCTTCGGAAGTGAACAGTGGAATAAAGTACGGTCAACTACATGGCTTTTGAGGAAACGTTAGGCAGTATCTCAGAGGTCTGCAGCGGAGTGTCAGAGACACCATACTTATGTCCACTGGTTCATAGTTGTGTCTTCCAAATGGTAGTTGGCTTCGAAAAAACAAGTTCTTCCGAAGCCACTTATACTTCGGAAGAGGCTACTTCTTCCGAGGCTTAAGGACTTCTTCTTCATACTTCAGAAGTTGACTTCTGATCTTTTCTTCTCAGACTTGATCTTCGGAAGTGAACACTTTGACTTCGGAAGTAGAGTTTGTCTTCAGAAGTTAATCTTGTACTTTGTCTTCGGAAGAACTCTATTTCCTTCAGAAGTTCCACACTTAGCTTCGGAAGTCTTTTATTAGATGCACCAAAATAGTCTAAGTGATTTGGTTTTGGTTGCGCTAGCCTTCTTCTTGATCCAACAAACTCCCCCTAGGCTGATGTTATCAAAACCTCACTTGTTTCTGCTTCTTAAAACTTTTAACGCCAGGGAAAGCATATATTTATCTGTTTCTTTGTTTTTCCCAGATATGGTGCTGAGAAGCTTGTACAAATCATTAGTTGACAGGAGATCCAGTCTGTCACTTTGAATGATGTGCACCCTCTGTTGGGTCCCTCTGAAAAGAGTTAGTTGACGGGAGATGTAGTCATACTCCCATCTAACTATGGGTTCCAATTCAGGGCCTTCCACTATCTGTAAAAAGGCTTTACCTTTGGTGGTTGATCTTTCCTTGTCTTCTTTCTCTCTTAGTTACAACTCATCTTCAATCTTTGTTTTTGTGGTTAGCTCAGCAAGATGAAGGCTGCTAAGATGACTTCTGATGTGAGCAGCAGTTTCGGAGTTGGAGGGATTGGAGAATGGTTTCTCTGCTAACTCAGCAATATCAAATCTGCTAGAGTGTAGTAGAGAGGAGGCATTCAACCTGTTGCTTTCTCCATTCTCTCTCCACAACAAAGTTGTGATAGGCTTCATCGAACCTCCACTGGATGGTTTTGTTTCTAAGCATAAGGGGCTGACTAGGAATCTTATCCCCTCTCTTTGTATCCACTAGAGTCACCAACTTTCTTCTCAGCTTCTTCTCTTCATCGTTTAAGGAGTCAGAGTTGAGACCAAGAAGTCTAGCAGCATGGTCCAGTGTTCCTCTGGGCAGATCAAGAAATTGATCTCTTGTGAGGGAACATGAAGATCCATCAACATAAGTTAGTTTGACAGAGTCTTCCTCACAAGAGATGTTGCTCAAGGTTGTGCAATTAGTGAGCTTTTTCTTGATTGCCTTGAACTCTTCTAAGGAGAGATGTTTGGAAGGTTGTTGGGTAGGTTATGGTGTTGTGATTTTGGAGAGTGTTTTGGGTTGTAGGATGGGAAGTTTAGGTGGTTGAGGTGAGGAAGTAGGTATGGTTAATGGTGTAGGTTCAGCTGTGTAGGGTTCAATTTTGATGGGGAAGGAAGAGGGAATTGGTTCAGGTTGGGGTTGAGCGGTTGGCTTGAAGATCATCCCCTTTACCCTTCTATACATCTCTTTCCTTTTTCCTATACGAATGTCAGCCTTGATTTTGCTGACAATTCATTGAAGTGTCTTTTCAGACATAGGTCCCACCTGCCTACCATAGAAGCCGTGAGCCCGAAGATAGTCTTTCATCCAAGCTTTCTCACCTATCTTCTTAGTCGCAGTGACCCCAACTTCTTTTTCTTTCTCTTCTTTTCCCTCAACTTCTCTCTTGCAACTTTCTTTCTCTCTTTCTCCAGTTGATCCTGCTCTTTGTTGAAAAGCCATAGTATCATATCATTATCATGTGGAGATAGTTCTTGAAGAGAGAAACCTCTAGACATTAGGAAAGATATCCTTTCCCTTTGGAGCTGCAGATCAACTTCCCTCTTTTCTCTTTCTCTTTCCTCCTCTAAGGCCAACCGTGCTGCTTCCTTCTGTTGTTCATTCTGCAGCCTAGTTGCCTTTTCTAGCTCTACTAACTCCTTTAATGGTAGCAGTAGTATGTCTTCACTGGCAGCTCCAAGCTTGATAAGCCTATCAATGATCTCTACCCTCTTTTTGTTGTTGACTGCCTCCTGGTTGGTTGCAAACTAGCAGCTAACAACTTCCCAATTGGAAGTCTACCTTTTCTTATAAGCTTTCCAATCCTCTCCTCCTCCAGAATCTCTTCTGCAATCATTTTCTTCTTTTCTTTATCATCTTTGGAAGTACTTGACTTTGGTGGTTCTTGGATGGAGGGTTCAAATTGAGATAGAGGTAGTGAAGGTGTCTGAGCTAGGGGTCGGTTGAGAAAGTACTCACTATTCACCTCAGATACCAGCTCTAGAATTGCATCTGTGATGATTAGATCCTCGAACAAGGAGAACAGCCCTTCCGCAGCTTCCATCTCAGCTTCGGAAGACTCAGCTTGTTCTTCCAAGGTGCAGGATCGTTGAAGGGGGTCAGATACAACACAACAACACAAAGAGGAGATTAACTAAAACTTAATCAAACAGTAAACTGGATTAACCAAGGTAAGACACTAAGAACACAAGTAATGTAAGAGACAGAACACAAAGAACACAAGTATATGGTTTTCAAGAATGCAGTATATTGCTTTCTTTATGTTCTATTACAAGTGTTACAAAGCATAAAGGAAAGATACAAGAACATGAG
>BJCM01216003.1:0-11885 GCA_018326385.1 Flaveria bidentis | reverse complement strand
TCATTACCCGATGGAAGTGAAGATCTGGTGGTTTATTTTGATGCTTCCTACTCGGGGTTGGGTGTGTGTTAATACAGAGGGGAAAAGTTATAGCCTATGCATCCCGACAGTTAAAGGTTCATAAGGTCAACTACCCTACTCATGACTTGGAGCTAGCAGCCGTGGTCTTTGCATTAAAGATTTGGAGGCACTACCTATACGGTACAAAATGCACCATATTCACCGACCACAATAGCATGAAGTACTTCTTCGAGCCAAAAGATTTGAACATGAGGTGAATTCTAGAACCCCTCTTTTAAATATTTTAACTGATTTTGGGGCTGAAAATGCATGAATGTATGTTTTTATAAAACTGGGTTTTATACCCGTATGTTTGATGGGTGTATGATGATGTTATGATTATGTTTCTAAGGCTTAGAAGGTAAGAGTTAAGCTTAGAACCTGAAAGATGAGATGTGGGGACTAAATCTGATGAATAGTGTGCCCTAGGCTACTCATGCGCCCAAATAGTAGTTCATACGCCCAAGATTGGAAAACTGCTTAAGTGTTGGCATATGAGGATGAAAGTCAATGTGGATGAAAGTCAATGCGGATGAATATTGACTAAGTATGGGAAATGCGGATGAAAGTCAATGCGGATGAATATTGACTAAGTATGTGAAATGCGGATGAAAGTCAATGCGGATGAATATTGACTAAGTATGGGAAATGCAGATGAAGTAAAAGAAATGCAGATGAACTATAACAAATGCGGATGAAGTAAAAGAAATGTGCGTGAACTAAGACAAATGCGGATGAACACTTGGAATATTTCTGACTTTTTGGAGAAAAAGTGTAACTTAGGCTTTAACTTGGGAGATTCCCGAGGCTATGTAAGTTGACTTTTGAGGTCATAGACGTTATGTTGGGCATGGATGATGATGTATGATGTTGTATGTTTATGTATGTTATGTATGTATGATGCCATGTATGTTGATGTTGACTGTTTATGTTTATGTTCCTGTTATATGTGATTATTTTCCTGTGCCTTCACGTTGAATGTTAATGAATGAAATGAAAGTATTATGTAACGTAAAGTGGAAGATAATGAAAAGTGGAACATAATGAATGAATGCATGCATTAATGAACGAAGAAAAGTAAAGTAAGTCTTGCAAGCCTTGTATGTGGGAACACGCCCGATGAAGGGTGTTAGTCCAATGGTGTGTGGGTTAGCTACCCCTGAAAGAAGCACACCGGGGTCTTTCTTTGTGATTGACCATTAGTATAGAACCTTTGTCGCTTACCCTAGATACTGTGGCGAGGCTGCTATGCGCCATGATGGGAGGTCTATGATAGACCTCGGCCTAGTATCCGCTTTATGCATGACGGTGGGTATAGTACATGACAATGGTACACCTGAATTTACCCTTAGGTACTATGGCCAGGCTGCTATGTGCCATGACGGGGGGTCTATGATAGGCCCCAGCCAAGTACCCGCTTTATGCATGACGGTGGGGTAAAGTTCATGGTTTTTGATGGAATGAAAAGAAGTAATGATGAACGTATGAATGAAAGTAATGAAAGTGAATGATAATGATGTACGATGAGTGAATGAATGATTAAAATAATATCATTATTATCTACGTGTACGTATGATGTGTGTTCACATGCTAAGGTAAAGAACAGTTTTAAACGAAAGATAGTGTATGTTTTATTATAAAACTAGAACTCACTCAGCAATGCTGACTTTTTATGCATTTTCCAGTTGGCAGGTGAGCATTGTTGAAGATGGCGCGGGGCAGCTACTTGGCTCTTTTTAAATGGCATCCATTTTTATAATGCTTTTGTGATGTAATGCAACAAGTATTTTGTAACCTGATAACGGTGTATTAATTTGCAAAAGCCTTTGTAATGAAATGAAATGTCGTTTTAAATGTTTCCGTTGCAATGTTTATTTAAGTTAAATGTAAATATATGTTTTATGTGCGATGATTGACCAGCTGTAAGCATCCCGGGAACGGAGCCTTACAAGTGGGAGCCGGTAGGGACGAAGAACACGTCAGGGTTAGATATAGCCGTGACTGATATATTGAAGCTCGGGGGAGCTTCAACGGGCCTTTAGGTTAACTGATGAGAAGACCGTTGCAACCAGGAAGACGAGGAAGATTACAAGAGGTATAAGTGTTCATATCAGAAGGCAGTTTGAAGATGATCAAGCCTCCAAGTGAGAGATTGTTGGGTTTGTTGAGTCATGATTTGCGCTCGGGTTGAAAGATAACTTAATGGAAAATAATTAAATTAAAGACATTGCTCATTTATTATTTAATTATAACAGATTAAGGGTTTCTTGGGGAATAAGTTGTGAACCTTAATTTTTCTTATTTATATTTGTGTATTGTACTTATAATTCCTCACGAGTGAGGCTGAAAGCAATAAAAGTATTATATTGGTTGCAGCCTGTGGATTTAGGTCACATCGACCGAATTATGAAAATCCCTTCATCTTTGTTATTATTTTCTCTTGCAGTTTGATTGTGTTTTAATTTCTATCTACACCCAGATCCCTTACATAATGGTTTAAAAGACCTTATATAGATAATCTCTAACGCTTCAAATTAAGTTGATGAAAATTATGGTTGCTCAATCATCTAATATTTACAATATCTCTATCACCCAAAGGGCGGCACTTATGAAGAATTATGTCAGCGGGGTAGGTGAGGAGAGCAAAGATCGAGGTGAACTTTTAAGTTCCTACTGACATAGAAGGATATGTAAAAAGAGCTCATGATTAGATGAGAACATTAAATTAAGCTTTGTCAATCCTTCATTTAGTAGTTAACTCCAATTCACAAACATTTACTACTGGGGGTGTTTGATTATCGCTAACTCAGTAAGATCTGATTGAGACAGAAGCTAACCTAGTTAAAATTTCTGACTAAGTCTGTATCTGACTAAAAGTTGGTTGTTTGATTTAGTATCTGATTGATTTTACTAAATGATAAAAATAACCATATTGTCTTGAAATTCTGATTGAGTCTGCATTTAACTGGTGTTGTGTAATCAATAAAAATAACAAAATTTAAAAAAGAACATAATAGCTTAAAATTCAAAATGTTATACAAAATAAAAGTAAATTATAAATCATACATAATCCAAATAAACGCATCAATATTCAAACATATTACAAGAGTTTGCATACAAATCTAACTTAAAGCATTTCAAAAGCAGTTGATTAGCAATTTGATCACACAAACTATCCATATATTCAATGCCTTCTGAACCCTACTTTATGTCTTATGTGTTTTGACCCTTACTTCCTCCACCTTCACCAAAAGGGGTAACCATAGTATTATCTTCAAAGTATGTAAATAATTCATCTTGAATATTGTATTTTCTTATAAAATTATGAACTGTAAAACCAGCAATAACTACATCTATTTGCACTAGTAAAGGATAATGTGCAATTTGTTTTATGATCGAGAAGTCGTTCAAAACATCATACTAAAGTCTTATGAATGTCATACATTTATCATACTAAAATATTACATAAGTCATTCAAAAGTCATACGCAAGTCATACAAAAGTCATACAAAAAGTCATATAAAAGAAAAACACAAAAGTCAACCAAATATTCCAAAATTTCTCCCGGCATTTCTCACACATGACTCGTAACTCACTGGGATGAGAAAGTGTAGAAGATGACCCTCAACTATGAATGCTGGTGGCGGTCACCACCTCAAACAACTTAGTACAAAGATCAAGGTAAGAAAGGCATGCATATCTAAACTTTTCAACAAACTTGTTTTTAACTGTTTGAAAATTTTTATAAATATATCAAGTTACTAACTATAAATAATATTCTTAAAAAGGTTTTCATTTCAAAAAAATATATTTACTTCCACTTCTCATTCTTCATCACTCATATTAAAAGTGTTGGTTATAGGATCATAAATATTCCCCATTTTGTTTTTCAGTTTCACCCATGCCCCGTACTTTGATTTCAGGTAGTCATATCGATTTTTCATTTGTTTATGGTCAACACTGAAATTATGATCATTTTGTAGTTTTTTCACAACAACTTTCCATGACCATCATTTTAGGCTAATACTCTCCCAACCGTTGGTTGTTATTTCATGTATACATGCTTCAAGAAATGTTTTTTAGTCAGACACATTCCAACTTTCAAATAACTCTATCTTTTTTCTGTCATGCCTAAATATAAATATAAAACCAAGAACTAATATCATAACTTATTTCAAGAACTCATATAAGCAATATTATATCTGATATCAAGGACCCATACAAGCAATATAAAATCTGATTTCAAGAACACATATAACAAATAGAAAATCTAATTTCAAGAACCCATATAATCAATATCAAATATAATTTCAAGAACCCATATAAACAACATCAAGTCTGATTTCAAGAACTTATGTAACCTAAACTAATATCAAATCTGATTTCAATTAAGGACAATAACAACTTCAAAAACTAGAAAAAAAATTCTAATCATACAACTAAAATAAAATCTGATTTCAAGAACTATAAAATCAATCACCTTCAAGCTAGTGAAATTTCAAAACAAGAACAATATTACAACTTCAAGACAATAACAAAAGTTAAAATTAGAGTATACCTTATGCAATAGCTTTTGATTCTCTTCTACAACAGCTTCCAAACTAGGGGATTTCAGTGATAGGGAGGGTGCCAGAGAGAGGAGTGGCGGAGGGAGGGTGCCGATGAAGATGAGCGGCGGAGGGAGGGCGCTGATGAAGATGAGTGGTGGAGGGAGGTTAGTGCGGGGGAGGGAAGAAGGTGGAGGGCGCCTTGCGAGAAGAGGACTTTAGGTTGCTGGTTTGGTCCGTAAAGACGATTTTAGGGTCTTGGTCAGACCCTTGCGATCGGGTGAGTCACCAACACCAAAAAATCAAATGCACTGACCAGTATTATCAAATATATACTAAACATTAAAATGATAAAATTTATTTGTTGGAATAGAGATCTTGATGAGGAAGAAGAAGCCATAATTATGAGATTCGTTCCCGTTATGATGTTTAGAGAAATCATGAATGATCGATCTTGAGAGAATATGTTATTGGTATGCTTTTGGTTATTTCTCTATTCCTCTATTTATAACATCTAAGGAAAAACCCTAATTATTATTATGGGATATTTCCATCAAATAACTTCCTTATAATATTAGGGACTAATTATGTCATTTAATAAAAGTTAGTTAAATGATTCGTATATCATATATTGCGGGTTATTTTTAACATTCTCCCAGTTGGTTGAGTGTCTATTTGTGATGAGTATACATAAGTTTGGCCAAGTTAAACACTAATCAAGTTTCATATTGAAACTTATAGCAAATAGTTACTATCATTCGAATTAAAGTTAATCCGAGACCCGCAACAGTAATACTAAATTCTCAATATAAAACATTAAACATAAAACCAAAATAACTTAAATAAACCCTTAATGTACAATATTTATCTGTACAAATTTGTCTATAGATTATTAAGTGTGCATATAAGTTATAGTAGACAAAATAAATATTTGAAGAAATTACAATAACCATTCATGCACACTTGATATGCTATTATATAAGATCTCTAGTAAAGTATATTATTGTTACGAGTTCTTGAAAAGTTTTGGGTGGTAGACCTTTAGTCATCGGATCCGCAAGCATATCTTTTGTGCTAATGTTCTCAAAACAAAGATTACTTTCCTCTACTCGTTCTCATATGAACAAATAATTTGTATCGAGATACAAACCAACTACAATCGATCTATTACAATTCGAGAAACGGACAACATCTAAGTTGTCACAGTAAATATTCAATGGTCGTGATATGAAGTTAACAATTTTGAATCTGGTAATAATATTTCTTAAGAACATCCTATGGCAAGTTGATTTATAAACTACAACATATTCTTCCATTATTATTGAGGTCGTCATCAACTGTTGCTTATGACTCCTACATGAAATAGGTCCGCCTGCTAACATAAAGATATACTCGAAAGTTGATTTTTTATAACTTAGCATTTGGCAAAGTCAGAATCAGAATAACCCACCACTTCTGAGTTATTAGTTCTTTTGTATGTCAACTTATACTCTTTTGGATCTTGAAGATATTGCAATATTTTCTTTATTTCTTTCCAATTATTAAGGCTAGGATTAGATTGATATCGGCCTAGCATTCTAGTAATATATGTAATATCAGGACGAGTACATATATGAGCATACATTAAACTTTCCACTACTGAAGCATAAGGTATCAATATCATTTCCTCCTTCTTATCCTCTATTTTTGGATGTTGAAATGAACCTTAAACGTCTCATTTAACTACCAGAGCAATTGAGGGAGAGGAATGTTATATATTGTAATATGTAAGGACACATTCAATGTATGTCTTTTAAGACAATCCTAATATCTCATTGGCTTAATCTTGGTGTATTGTGATGGATATTACATAAGAATCTTCTCCAAAATCTTTCATGTCAAATTTACATAAAAGTATTCACTTTGACTCATGCAATAAATCTGAACTATTACTAGCCAATAAAATATCACCTACATAAAGGACAAGTATAGCAAATTTTATCCCACTTATTTTAAGGTAGGTGCGTTGATTCACTTGATTTTTGATGAAACCTTGTTTATTCATGACTTCGTCAAATTTTAAATACCACTGACGTGATGCTTGTATTAACCTATATATGGATTTCTTTAACATACATGCTAAGTGTTATTTACCTTTAGGTTTGAAACCTTCGGGTTAGTTCATGAACACATCCTCATGTAAGTCACCATTAAGGAAAGCGGTTTTAACATTCATTTGATGTAACTCTAAATCAAAATGAGCTACTAAGGCCATAAGGTTCTTAATAAATCCTTCCGCGAAACAGGTGAAATGGTTTATTGATAATCAGCTGCCTCCTTTTGAGTATAGCCTTTAGCAACCAATCGTACTTTATGACGTTCAATATTACCATTTAGGCCTAATTTGGTTTTGAAAACCCGTTTACATCCTACGAGTTTTACCCGTGGGTAACTCAATCAATTCCCAAATGTTATTCTTATACATAGAATCAAGCTTATCGATCATAGCTTTATTCCGTTCAGACGATTAACTAATCACTACTAATGGCTTCATTTATAGGAGGTTGGATCGTTACATTTTCCTAAATTCGGATTAACTTCATTAAGTTAGGTTACATAATCATCAAACTTAGTACGCCTTCTAGACTGTGATGACCTCCTTAGCTTATTTTCAGGGTTAATCGTTTCGTTAATCGTTTGAGGGACTTACTCTTGTGGTGCTTCATTTACGATGTTTGAAGAAACATGCAATTCTAAGGAAACATTAGATAATGGTGCAGTGTTTTGTAATGGTGTAGTATAGAGGTGTAATGTAAGGCAAGTGTAAAGAGCCCATATTCTCATTGTCAGGTAGGTGTAATGTGAGGAAACAATAGTTGGTTTTAAGGTTTTTAGTTTTTCCTTTTATTTATTTATTTTAAGTTCTAGAAATCACAATATATTCTTATTAAATTGATATAATCAACATACACTCTCATACCACATGTTAATTATAGCTTGAAACATGGATCAATACATGAAATTACCTTAATCATGTTTGTTCAATCATTAAACTAAACAATAAAACAATAAAAATTACTAGTGGTAATAGAGATCTTTGATGAAGATGAAGCCATGATCATGAGATTCATTCTTGTTATGATGTTTAGGGGGGTCATTGGATGATCTTGAAAGAATAGGTTATTGGTGTGTGTTTTGTTAGCTCCCTACTCCTCTATTTATAATATGTAAGGAGAAACCCTAATTATAATTACGATGTATTTCTATCAAATAACCCCCTTGTATTATTGTTGACTAATTATGTCATTTAGTGAAACTTATTTAAATGATCCGTTGGTCACATATTACGGGTTATATCTAACAAAGTATGGTTAGTAATTTTTGAAATTTGCAAACATATGTGGCTAGAAAACAATCTAGCTAATAATATTCACTTTGTTTCATCCACATAAGCATCACTAGCTTCAGGATATTTTTCATGTATGTGCTCCATATAGTTGATCATAAATACGTGTCAATTTGAGAAATCTCATCACTTGGGAAACTTTCTTTTTCCCACCTTTAGGAAATAGGGTACATGATGTACTTTGACTGTGCTTCGTCTATGGTCGGTAATCAAACTTGAAAGAATTTTCAGAGTGAATTTTCTTGTCACATGGTAATGTTTAGTTTCTATTTGTGTATCAAAATAAGAACATAATATTATTACAAACATTTGCAAGTTTGAACAATTCTTTCTCCAACTATGACAATGTATTTAATCAAGTCAAAGAAACTTGGAGAAAGAATTATTACAACTTGCAAATGTTTGTAATAATATTATGTTCTCATTTTTCTAAGTCTTATTTACGCGCATACTTGTTGAAATTGGTACACGGTACTATTGCCAAAGTTGACTTTACCTGTCACACTATACAAACATATCATATTGACAAATCAACAAAAATAAAGAATTATAATAAAAGGATAAATATTTTATTATTATATGATAACGACGACGACAACGACGGCGGCGGCGACGAAGGTGGCGGCCGCGACTATCAGTGCTGAGGTTCCTCATGCTCAGCCTGATGAGCTCATTAGCCAAACTGCCTTAAGCCATCACTCTAAGTCTTAACACTCAAGTGATCAACCTTCAGGGGAAAGTTACCACCCATAGCCTTTAGATCTTAACCAACCAATCCCCAACTTTGACTTCTATACTGATGAAGATCTAGGTTTCAATGATTATCATGACTCTTTCTTCTTTACCCCTACTCAAAAAGAGATGAATGCTCCTGAGTCTCCTACTTCTATCCCACATCAGTCACCTACAACTGAGGTGGACACTTCTGAACATGTTCAGGATGTCCATATGAAAGAGGCTCTCACTTTTGAAAGTGATAACATCATTAAGACCTCAACCATGACAACTTAGCCCACTGACTTCTCAATTGAGGCTGTTAGTGAGCAGAGGAAAACCAGCAGCCAAGAACCTGAAGCTGGTGATGAGATGGAGGATTCTGCTCCAATTATCTCATCCCCCAATGATACTTCTGATAAATATGAGGGGAACCTAAGACTAAAGGTGCAACAACTGTCTACAACATGCACCTATTTAGTCTCCAAGGTTAGTCACCTTGAATCTTAGGTGACTACCTTGCAAAACAGGGTCAATGATCAGCAACTTGAGATTTTATATCTTAATCAAAAACTAGCTGGGAGACCTTTAAGAGGAGCTCAACCAGGAACACAAGAACCTGTGGAGGTGATTGACCTAACTCCTAGCTCACCTATGCAAGTGGGTGATGCTACCAAAAAGGCGGAGAAAGTCATCACTGCCACAGAATCTGGGAGTTCTTCAGAGAGTATGGACATTGAGGACTCACCATCCTCACTTGCAATTGTGCCTACTCAACAACTTCCTCAAGTTCATATTGATATGGACTCAATAGACTCCTTAATATAAAGTTTGTTTGAGGAAGGGATATCAAAGGCTATGTCATCTCCACCATCTTCTAATCATATCATTGGGTGGAGGTATGACAACAACAGAAAAGCCCTCATCCTTCTTAGAATTCAAGGGCAACAAGAAATCTTCAAGTTTCACACCTTGAACTTCTATGAAAGTCTGCCACTTGTCAATCCAAGCCAATCAAGACAAGCTAACAAAATGGCTCAAAGAATCCAAGACAGGATCATCGTAGAGTTCAGCTTTAGAAGAAGACTAAGGCAATCAGGCTATGTCATCGGTCAACTGGATGTTACCTTGACTGAAGGCCCAGTGGCAGAACCTGAGAGCCCTATCCCATCAACATCAACTGCTACAGTGATCCATACCCTTATTGAGACACCTACTGTGAAGGTGCTTCTCAACCTCTCTCTGGCTAGAGCTCAGAAGCTATATCAAGCAATGAAGGCCAAATTTCTCTCCACCCTGAGTCACAAAGGTCTGTGAGTGACAAAGGGAAAAGAAAGATGACATCTGAGGAGATTGAGGAGGAGGAGAGAGAGAGGAAAAGGAAGTTTAGGGGAGAAAGTTCCTTTTTTGGGTCTGCAAGACTCATGGAGACTGCAATTAGGGCTGCCCTCAAACCAAACACTTAGAATGATGAGTTGAGGGCAGTCAGGATAAACTACTTGCAGACCAGGAACTATGATATTAACAATGTCATTTCTCTACCCTTGGATGAACTGAATGAACTGGTTGACTTGGAGAGGTCAAAAGAGAAGAAAGAGGCAGAAGATGCAGAGCTACTGGTACAAATCAAAGAAGTCATAAGAAAGAAAAGACTGTACAAGCATGTGCCTACTCTCTCCCCAGTTCAAGAAAGTCTAGCATATAAGGATATGGTTCAACAAGAACCTCATGTAGATAAAGAAAAAGACATGATCAAGATGATCAACTACCAGAGTGCCACAAGCCTCTATCAGGCATAAACACTTCTTCCATTATCCTATGGCTATGTTGAGTTTGAGTATCTCAAACAACTTGAACTTGAGATAGTTAAGGAAAGAAAGACAACCAAAAGAAAGCTAAAGGAAGAAACTGCTAAATCAATAGCCATCATCCAAAAGAACATGAAGAAGTCTGCAGACAGGCAGAGGATGATGAGCTTCTTAAAGCTGTATGGATTCTCCGGAAGGAGACTTGGCCCCATATCTCTATCCACTATGGATGAGCACATCAAGGGTGATCAAGCAGAAGATAAAGAGTAGAGAGTTGATTGACTTACACTCCCCTCCAAGTCAAGCTCCACCTGAAGTGGAGGTTTAGGTTGAACAACCAGAGAAAACACAACCCGGACCTCCTGTTGAATCTCAACAAACTTCATCTTCTGATCCACAGCAGGGTCAACCTCCCTTTCCTTCTGAGCCTGTGAGAGAGGACCTCCTAACTGAGAAAGACAATGAAGATCAATCAGGTGCTGCAAGCTAGTCTTCTCAGTTAAAAGGAACAAAGAGAAGGAAAAGGATAACTTCAAAGCCTAAGTCAAAAAAGAAGAAGGCTACTTCTTTTTCAGAACCTCAGGATGGGTCAGAACATCCTGAGGATCTGCAGCCAAAGGATGTTACTTTAACTCCCATTCAAACAGCTCCTCTAGCATCAGGAAGACCCATTTTGTTCTGGACATACACCACAAATCCAGAAAGATGGCATGTCATTAGAGATCAATGCATTGAAGACATCTACACTTGGCAAGACATGTTTCAGTTGCCTCTGCATGATCTCTTTGATATGAGAAGACACTTTGACAGTTTAAGGGATCCTGATCATCTCATAAAGAAAAGGATGGTCATTATTCTGATGAGGACTTTAGACATCTGAAGTCTACTAGTGTTCTAGTAGCATCAGCCTAGGGGGAGTTTATAGAGAATATATGAAAAGGCTGATGCAACCCAAACATCCAAAGTCTCTCCTGCATACTGCACAAGTGCTTTGAAGAAGAATGCTTCGGAAGTTTCACACATGCAACAGAAATATTCTATGTGTGAAATCTTCCGAAGCCAAGACCAATATCTTCCGAAGCCAAAGATGAAGTCTTCCGAAGCTCAACACTTGAAGACAGATTTCTTCCAAAGACTTTTAACAACATGCTTTATCTGATATACTTTTCTATAAAGTTGGACCTCTTTCCACTGCAACTCTGTAAAGTCACCAACTTACATGAGTTGGTGAAAAGGTCCATACTTTTAGTAACTGTACATTGAGGTCTTGAGTCTGTAACTTTCTACTTCATGTACTTTATCCTTTTTGTAATAGATAAGGATATGAGCTATGGCATGTCATAGTCACTAGTCAAAAGGCAATCTGCCTTT
>BJCM01216001.1:0-12011 GCA_018326385.1 Flaveria bidentis | reverse complement strand
TTCAGCAGCTTGAAAGGTAGTTTCCTTGTTCTATTTTGGTTGTTATATCTTGTTGATAGCTTGTTCAAACACATATGAATGATCCTTTGCTCTTGGGTTTGTTAAAACAAAGTAAAGAACCTTAATATTTCAGATTATGAATCATATTATTAGGGCTTTTATCCGCTGCGTTTTCATGTTTAAAATGGTTAAACAACTTTGTTTTTGGTCCATCAAACCCATCATATAAACCCACAAATGGGGCTATATCATCAAGCAAGGATCCTAAGGCCTTAATTGCACAAGACGACGAAGGGTAAGATTGGACCTTTTGCTTTGTATCTTCAGGAGAATGCAACATTGCTTGTGTTGATGTTTTGGATGATGACTCGGCAAGCGAAGGTGAAATCGCAGTGGAACTAGTGATGTCTAATAATGAAGAAACTAGAAATGTGATCAATCACCTGAATGAAGAAATACTAAGAACAACATGTTCAGAATCACCAGCACCCGAACAATCAAACTCTGCTATTATGGATGATTCAACAGAATCTTCTCAGGTATGTACTAAAGACTAGCTTTTTGATAGTCATGCTTGTAATGAATGTAATAAATTTAGAGAAAGCATAGACTCAAAATTTGCTAGGTTATTAGATCACAATTATAGCTTAGTAAATGACCTACAACTGTGCACAGAAGCAAACCAGATTTTAAAACAAAATGAGCACAATTATAAAGAGAAAATAAACTGTTAAATAAAAAACTAAGGGAAACTAAAGTTGTTGCCTTTAACCAAGTAAATGACATAAAGTTCTATTTAAACTCCCTAGAAGAAACTAAGAAACAAAAAGCAGTTTTGGAAGTCAAAGTAAATTCTTTAAAACAAAACTTCACAGTTGGACCAGTTTTTCTCACATAGTTCGGCACTTAGTGAGAGAACCCAACAACGGGGAGGTTTTGGGTTACAAAGTGGTTCCACCACGACATGAGACCTTGTTGAATGCTAAATGTAAACCAATTAATTACAACCCATTCAAGGATCATGTGGTATCCACTCCTCTAGTAAGTGATCCAGATTCCACAAGTAAACCCATTGAATCTGTCATTAAACAAAAGGAAACCACTTTAAAGTCAAAAGGTACGATTGCCTATTGTTAATTTTGATGAACAATTTGAAAAGGTTAAGGTAAAGTCAGGTTCAATCACGTCTAATTCTGAATCTAAAAGGACCAAACAAGTTAACCAATCACGTGCACCATGTCTAAGTCCAAATAAACAATAGGGTAAGAAGTTAAAAAGGTTCAAACAATTAATTTTGTTAAAGAAGATAAAACATCTAAACAAGAAGTGTCAAAACCCAAACAGACTAAAGTTACACCAGTGTCATACACTTCCTCACAGAAATAGTTCCACCAACATGTCGAAAGTAGATCATGCTACAATTATGGAAAGTATTGACACATTGCTTCTAACTGTCCTTATTATCAGACACCAAGAAAAAAAAGTGAACTTCATGATCATAAACCAAGTTCTTTTAAAAGGAGTTCTATCACTCCACCAAGAAGAATTAGTGAACATAAAGTTCAAACTATAAGCCAGTCGTTTGTTTATCACAAACAAGCCTTAGATAAAACTGGCTTATGGAAAGAAAAATCAAGTCCAATGTCTGATAATGAGCACCAGAAGAAGAATGATCTGCCCGCTTCCTCAAATGGATAGTGGGTAGAATTGATGATGTGTGATGCCTCTGGGTCACCCAAGCCAGTTAAGGCCGGGGTCACCCAAACCAGTTAAGGCTTGGGTCCCTAACCTCAACTAATCATTTCCTTTTAATGTGCAGGGTGTCCACTATAGTGCGTCTACAAATACCTGGATTGTTGATAGTGGAGCATCAAGGCACATGACTGGAAACCTATCTCTCTTGTCAAATGTCAAACAAATTAAAGGAGGACACGTTTCATTTTCTAGAAATAAAGGAGGTTATATCACTACACAAGGGGAAGTGTGAAACTAGAAAGTGAAATTTGGTAAGGTAAACTATGTTCAACAACTTCAAAATATTTTACTTTTTGTATCCCAAATTAGTGACAAAGGATTCAAGGTCGTCTTTGACAACAAGAAGTGCTATGTGTTGAAGGAGTATGTGATACTAGAGGATCAAGTCTTAATGTCAGCTTCAAGAAATAATGACTTATATGCCTTGGACCTATCAAAGGCCTCCACAACTGATCATCAAGTATTCTTCTTGTCAAAGGCAACAGAAAAAGACTCCATCTCTTGGCATAGAAGAATGAGACAAATTAATCCACGGAAGATGAATCACTTGATCCAGAATGATCTAGTGCGTGGCGTAAATGTCAAGAACTTCCAATTACCAGATTTTTGTGACGCATGTAAGAAAGGCAAACAGACGAAGAAGTATCATAGGGAAAAGAAAGTCCACTCAATTGACCTGCCTCTTGAGCTCCTTCACATGGATCTCTTTGGCCCAGTTAGTATAAAGAGCATTGTCAGCTATCTATACCACTATGTAGTTACGGATGATTACTCAAGATTTTCTTAAGTGATGTTTCTGAAATCCAAATCAGAGACATTTGAATCATTCAAAGAGCTGGTAACTACATTGAAGTCTCCATACAAGCTAAAGGTAAGACATGTTCACTCAAACAACGGCACCGAGTTCAACAACCAGGGGATGGAGGCATTCTGCAAAGAAAAAAGGAATAGTGCACCAGTTTACATCTTCCTACACTCCTTAATAGAGACAGTCTAGACGATGCTCGCAAACTCGAACTGCCTATCCAATTTTGGAATGAGGTAGTAGCTAACGCGTGTTACACCCTCAATCGAGTCTTAGGATACAACATACCGAATAAGAGAGTTTATAACAACTCAACGGGTCAAGTTTATACACCACCCCCTTGCTGGAAAAGGACCCTCATTCTTTTTCAACTATGATGGATTCTTTAAGTCATTCAACATCCCTCTCTCCCCTCCTGAGGATGATTTATCGACCAGAATGATGTACGAAGTGTTAAATACACTATCACTGGACCCGACAACCTCAGCGTCACAAAGTGTGTCTTCTACTTCTTTAGGGGGAGCACTTGAGGTAAGTGATTCCTCCTTTGCTGATGAAGCCGTGGCAAATGATCAGGTGATTGAGGGGGAACAGGTTCCTACTACTGCAGGTACACAAGCTTCAGATATTGATGCCTCTGACACTTCGAAACCTCACACTCCCACTGCCTCAGATACTGGACCTGCTGTTCACAATCTGAATAATAAGGTAGTTGTACCCAGCACTCCTGTATCTCAACTAAATGTTTTATCATCCTTTGGATAATGTCATTGGAGATGTTCGATCATGAGTACAGACAAGAAATCAGCTATACTCAGCTGACTATGCCTTAGTAATGGAAAAGGGATATCTTCATGATGGTGCATATCGATGTTTTGTGTCTTAGTTTGTGCCAAAATATGTTAGTGAAGCCCTAAACGACGAGGCATGGGTGAGTGCCATGCAAGAAGAACTTCTTCAATTCAAGAAGTTAGGAGTATGGACTCTGGTGGATAGACCTAAAGGTGCTAAGGTTATTGGCACCAAATGGATTTTGAAATGCAAGAAAGATGACCAAGGAGTCATTATAAGAAACAAGGCATAGCTTGTAATTCAAGGATTTCGACAAGTCGAGGGTATTGATTACAATGAAATCTTTGCACTAGTGGCTAGAATGGAAGCAATATGTATCTTCCTAGCCTATGCATCTTACATGAAGATCAAATTTTATCAACTAGATGTAAAGAGTGCATTTCTTCATGGTGAAATCCGGGAGACAGTGTATGTCAGTCAACCCGAAGGATTTGAGGATCCATATCATTGTGACAGAGTTTACAAGCTTGATAAGGCTCTCTATGGGCTCCACCAAGCCCCAAGAGCTTGGTATGAAAAACTCTTGACTCATCTTGTGAAACATGTTTTTCGTAGAGGGGTGATTGACTGTACACTGTTCATCAAAGAAAAGGATGGTGGCTTACTGCTAGTTCAGATCTATGTTGATGACATAATCTTCGGTTCCAAAAACGAAATATTATGTAAAGAATTTGAAGCAGTAATAAAAGCTGAATTTGAAATGAGTGCCATGGGAGAGATGAAGTTCTTTCTAGGGTTATAGGTGGATCAGACAGCAAAGGGGATATTTCTACATCACACTAAGTATGTAGGCGATATTCTAAGTTGGTTTGATATGGAGAATGCTTTGGCAGCCATAACTCCACTTGCTACAAACCACGATGTAGCACCCGATGAAACTGGTGATCTGGTGGATGCCACCATGTACCGAGGAATTAACGGATCACTCATGTACCTCACTACCTCATGACCTGATATCATGTACCCACATGTCTCTGAGACGTCTAAGCAACATAAAAGGAAAAATGATAGTAAAACTAGTTGCTACTAAGGTAACACAGAGAAAGTAGATCCAGAGGTTGCTAGACCACTACATGATGTGTCGGTAGATTCAACACAATAGATAAGTAGACCTCATTGGTGATTTCAAGCTCAAACTAAATTGTTCAACAATCTATGGGTTATCATCTTATCCTTGGTTAACACAATCACGAAGTTCCAATAAGGGGCGACGAGCAAAACAAACGCCACAAATGTGTGCAGATGACCATAAAAAAGAGCAAAGCACATGAAAAATGCAAAAAGCAATCAAGCTAATAACCTATGTTGTTGGTGCGATCTATGCAGAAAGAATATAATTACTCAAACAAGAAGATAGGTTGCGTGCCTCTCTGCTGTGCGGTAGCACTGAGCTAAGGATAAGCATAACCTAAATATTCTAGAATTCATTGTTGTTTGCACCTCTCTGTTGTACAATGGCACTGACCTGAGGCTTGGCATCTCTTTGAAAGCTCTTAGAATAGTTTGTTCTTGTCAAAATACCCGTAGACCACTCAAAATCTCCTGAGGAAATTGATTACCATATAAGTGTGGGATCCACAAATGCTTATTGAAATAATTAAACCTTAAATAATCACCAATGTGTGTCAAAAATCTGTGTATAGATTTAAGTGGACAAGTATACTGACAATCATCATGAGCTGCAATTCTTGAAAGTCCAAATCATTGTGTGTATCTTACAGCACTAGTATGATTTCCTAAACTTGCTAATGACTCTCGATGAAAACCAAGAATCTAGCATCAAAAGGATTTGGTAAAATGTCCCCAATGATTTGATAAACCTATATGATTCCATAATGAATCGTTCCAGTTATGTTCAAAGTAACTTGATGCTATACTGTCTAGGAAGAAAATATGGTAGATACTTATCTTAGGATTTCAACCTCACACAAAAATACAAAATATGTTTTAGCTTTGTTTTATTTATAGTTGTTTAATTTAGTTAATTTCAGTTAATTTAGTAGTTAAATGTCGAACTACACATCGGAAATCAATCTGGGATTTACTCACTAAAAAGGTCACGTCTGAGGTGACCAATGGGGTTTTCAAATGTAAAAAGGTCACATCTGAGGTGACAAATTGTTTTGTTGTTAAAAAGGATCACGTCTAAGGTGATCAACAGTTTTCTAAGTTAAAATGGTCATGTTTGAGATGATCACTGGTCAAAATGTCTTATCAATAAGTAAAAGGGCTAAGTGTAAGAATAGTCATAAGGTCAAACTCATAAGTATGAGCCATTCGCACGACTGGACCATGAGTATGGACCAGTCGTACGATTGGACCATACTTATGAACCAGTCACACGAATGGGGCATGAGTATGAACCATTCACAGAATTGGATCACAAGAATGAACCAATCGCATGAATGGAGGTAACCGAATGTGTCAGTCGCATGACTGAAACCTAGTCGCACGACTGAATATGACCGACTGAGCCAATCACACGACTAAGATCCAATCGCATGAATGAGGAGTGCGAATGGATCCAGTCGTCCGATTGAAGACAGATTCAGTATAAATATGGCTAAAGTCGGTCGCATATGTTCATCATCCCTCAATCGCCCTAAAATCGCCCGAAAGTAGCGGCACCCTGCCAAAATCTGATTACATCGATTTCTCCTTACCATTGTATTACTAACGTGTTGTTACATCATTTGTAGGTAATTAACGGCCCAAATCGCACAAAATGCACGGTGAAAACAAACCCTAACAGACCCAAATTGTTTAAAATCAAGAAATAAGTGATAACTAACAAGCAGACTAGATAAAAGTGAAAATTGGTTAAAATGAAAGACACACTGCAACAATTAGGGGTCCTGCGAGTCTAAAGAACCTAAACACAACGTTTAACTTCCAGTATTGACCTAAATTCAGGATTAAAGTGTCGAATAGAGACGTATGCGACTAGTCACTCCGAATGAACTTCAATTGCACGATTGAACTAGGCAAATTACTCAATCGGCTGAATGAACTACGCGTATGAGCACAATTGCATGATTGAACTCAATCGCATGCTCAGTCGCCTGATTGAACTCAGCCGCATGTTCAGTCGCCCGATTGAACTCAGCAGCATGCTTAGTCACCCGATTGAAGTCTACCGCATAGTCAATCAACTGACTGAACTCAGTCATATGGTTCAATCGCAAGATTGAACTAGACTGATTTCAAAACAGTTTAAGTTTCAATAGTTTTTGTTCTGGACAAGTCTCATGTTTTATGTGTCTTGTGTCACAGAAACATGGCAGAAAGGTGGATCATCAACACCATGCACAACATTTGTGCTCACTTGGATGCCACCACTCAGAATGTTGCGGAGTTTGCTAGTATAATTTCATTTCTGAGAAGTTCAAGGATCTACAGAGCTATATCTGCACCTTGCACACCCTACCGGTCTATACAACAGGCCTTCTGGGAAGGTGCATTAGTTGACAGATCCACTGAGCCTTACTGTATACTTAGCATTATTTTTTACTAGGAGATTGGGTCACGACAATAGATCTTAGACGTGTACTGGACCTGGGTGATGATGTTGCCTACCCAACCAGGTTTCATCCTCTTATCGTAAAGGGATGTTTTCTACGGATGAAGTACAGTGGGGACATCAACGCAGGTGTGCTCAACAAAAGCAACTTGTGTCCCCAGTTCAAGTACCTAGCACATGTCATTCTCAAGTGCATTGCTTCACGGAGGGGTGGATTTGATGATCTATTTGATCAAATCAAGAATGCTTACGTGGCACTGGTGCTGAATCACCCCTTCAGCTTCTCCAACATGATTTTCTCCTACATGATCGAGAACTTAGAGGCCAAAGGCATGTAAGGCTTCTGCATGTACCCAAGATTCCTACAGATGATCATTGACGAGAAGCTTCCTTCGCTGCCTAAGGATAGTCATGATGCAGTCTCTCTTGAGGTCATGGATGAACCACCCTTGGGAGGATGAAGGTTTATAGGGGCAAGCTGGTGAAGCCCCCTGTAAGGAGATTGTTTGGGCATCTGGCCCGCAATGACTACGTGGCTCCTGCAAGGAGGAAGTGGCGCCATGATGATAGTGACTCGGACGTTGAGCAAATTGCTCTACCCTCCGATGACTCTAACGGTGATGATCATGAGGCTGATCATGGAGGGGATGGTCAGGGTGCACCCGAACCAGCTCCCATTCACCCTGACTTCAAGATGGAGGAGGAGGAGGAGTCTGATGAAAAGCCTCTGGTGCAAACGGTGGGGAGCCGGGTCATAGCCATGGAGGGAGGTCTTAGGGCGGTTGGTGAATGCCACGGGGAGTCCGAGGATGCTGATGTTGTTGATACAGATCCATCATATACCCCGGACCCACCTATTAGCCAAGGGGGAGCCACTATGTCTAAGGGCTCGAGGAGGAAGAAAATGGCTCACCCCTATGGCAAGAAGGGGAAGAGGCTAAGGTTTACATTGACCTCTACTTCTGCCACAACCACCACCTCATCCACCACTGCTACCACCACCACTACCACACCACCTATCATTACCACACTCCCATCCACCACCACTACATCCTACATTCCACCACCCACTCATATACCACCACCTATATTCACCACAGCCACCACTACCACCACTAGCCACCAAGCCGGTCCCTCATCCCACACCACATTCACCACAGGATCTACTCTACCCTCCATTGGGCTAGAGGAACAGCTGGTAACACTTAAACGTATGGTGCTGAAGCTGTTAGCTACTGATGAAGAGAATGCTCCCCAACTAAGTCAGCTTGTGGAGCTAAATGCTACGCAAGCACAGCAGATCGCTCACCAATCACAGCAGATTGCACAACAAGCGCAACAGATTTCCCAACTCCAGGAGCACAATGACAAATCAGTGCATAAGATTGAGGAGTTTGAGGCATCTAATAAGTCTATCATGCTCAAACTAAAGGGGTCAATAGATGGGCCTCTGAAGATAAGAGAAGGTGATGATGATGATGATGATGAGAGTGATGATGACGAGATGAGTGAAGATAGAGAGACAAGTGGAAGGAAGGATGATGATAATGATGAAGAAGGAGATGCAGTTGCATCTGCATCAACATCCACACAGGCTGGAGAGAGAAGGTCAAAGAAAGCTCAGGATCAAGGAGCCTCATCTTCAGCCCCTCCGACTGACAAGCTAGCTATTCAGGGCAAAAGTAATGCTTAGATATTTATGTATTTGAAAGATTTTGTACTTGAATCGTGTATTAAATTTATGTACTTAATGTTTATATATCTTTATCAAATGTTTGATTGTCTTGATTAATTACTAAATGTTGATGTATTTACATGTTTAAATCAAGCAGATCAATCATCTCAGCAAGATGAGTATGATATTACTCCCCTTCAGCAAATCAAGTCCCAACTTACAATGATTCTTGATTTGCAAGGGATAGTCAAAAGGTCTGTATGTTATACTCCTAAAAAAGAAGAAATCATTCATGACCTTACGGATGAACAACTTGCTGAGATGTTCTGGCTCAACCTGGACGAGATTGTCAAGGACGCTCCTACTTTTGAAGTTACAAGTGATGATGGCTCAATGACATAGATGAAATCGAGATAGAAGATGTCACTGCTAAACATTATCCAGAGTACACTGACCGAGAGGGAAATGTAGCCTCTAACTTGGGTGATACTCTCGGCAGTGATACATTTGACAAGCTAGATCAGATGCAGAAAGAGACGGAGAAAAATAAGGGTCAAGCCCAAGCCTCGGACGCCGATGTTGACATAAAAAGGCTGAATGGGCAGCGTGTTTTGCTGAGATCCGAGTCATGCACACTGCACAATAGCCTAACGTCTACACCAAGCTGTTTAAAGTCAAGAAACACCTAAAGGTGTCAGGCAAGATCATAGCATGGGCTATTTTGAGTATCTGAATGTATATGCAATGAAGAGAGAAAAGGGCATAGAGTACTTTAGAATTCCACACGATCTAAAGACTCTACCCGGTTTTGAGCTCAACCAGCTGGCACTCCTAAAGTTGTTGTATGCTGCCCAGAGAAAGAAGTCAGGCTGGTTTGAGGCTGCATTGAGGAAAGAATACGACATCGGGTGGGTTAACTTCAGATCTCAACAACCGACGAGGTACATCAGAAGGTCTGAAGTTGATTCTATTACTGGAAAGCCTAAGGTAGTGCTGAAGTGGAGTCCTCCACGTACTATGTCCAAAATCCCTCTAAGGGAAATGCCACAGTACTTCACTCCATACTTCAAGTGGTGGTATTACGATTGGAGAACAGGTGAAGCTATTATAGTCTTGCAAAAGGAGAGCCAAATGGATACTATTCGGGTATTTGACCCTATGTGGCTAACTAACTTGTCAGTTGATGATGTATATACCTTATACAAGTGGCCACGGTTCTATTATTCGCAAGACATTGTACAAGCCCTCCAGTTTCAAAATGTTATATGACTCTGTTTTGCATTTGAGATAAATGTCAGAGTTACAAGAGAGGAAAAGTACAAGAAGTTTGATGAGTTGATGAAGAATGTTAGATAATGATGTAAACTAGGTCCAAGGGGGAGTTTGTTGATACATATGAACCTAGTTTAGGAGCTTAATGTAATATGTCTATCATGTCTTACATATATGTAATCGAATGGGTATGAATGAAATACAAAGTGTGGTTGATGCTTATAATGTTTAAGATTTCATTGTTTATTGTATAATAACGCATATTGAACTAACTATATAGGTTTGTGGTTGTTTATATAGTTCTTAGTCAATAATGTTTAAGAAATGTGTTTAAACTTAATTGTGTGAAGTTTTCATGTGAATGGACCATGCTAATGGACCATACGCATGAATACTTCATGCTAATGGACTAGTCGCATGACTGAACCAGGAGACTGGACCAGTCGCACAATTGAGACATAAAATTGGCTCAATCGCACGACTGAACCCTCAGTCATGCGGATGGATCAACCGCATGATTCAGTCGCACGTCTGAACCATGCTAATGGTTCATTCATATGATTGGAAGACCCTAACCTATAAATACCACTTAATTCGTGGAAAAACGTAACAATTTGAATAACTGCGCACATAATCATACCCTAGTCGTCCAGAGACTCAAGAAAACGTGTTTCTAGTTCATAGATCATAGTTGATCGTTCTCTAATCATTCTTAATGTTTCATTAATCGTTAGATTGATCTGAACTATGTTCTCCCTAATTGGATCGCCAATCAAATAGGATTCCGCACTATTTGAGATAGTATACGCGCTGAATCAGTTAGTACTCCGTATGTACACGGTCCGTAACACAAGCCGCCAAGAGCAATACAAAACCCTAATATGATAGAGGTAGTGAGCTTATAGCCATCATAGATCAAACAATATCCAATAGGGTTTGGTTTCTCCTTTCACACAAACCATTATGTTGTGGTGTTCTGGGTGGAGTAAGTAGTAAGACGATCCCATAACTTCTTAGATGATCCTGAAAAGCCTCGCTGAGGTATTCACCTCTTCTATCTGAATGAAGAACTTTGATAGATTTATTGAGTTGATTTTCTACTTCATTCTTGAAGATTTTAAACATTTCAAAAGCTTCATATTTATGTGTCATCAGTGTACACATAACCATATCGCCTGTAATCGTCGGTAAAAGTAAAGAAGTATCTTTCACCATTTCTAGTCATTGTCTTAAAAGGACCACATGCATCCGGATGTATGATTACCAATAAGTCTTTTGCCCTCTGGTTAGTACCACTAAAGGACGACTTGGTCATCTTACCTTGTAAACAATATTCATACTTATCAAATGAACCATTTTTATTTGTTTTCAAAAGACCATTCTTTTGAAGTGTTTGAATTCAATTCTTGTTTATGTGACCGGACGACAATGCCCTTTGAATCACTTAAACCCATTTTAAGTTTCTTGGTGCTTGTTTGGTATAATGAGTTATTATAGGATGATTCATCATGAACCAATTCATAGATACCATTAAAAGGCATAGCCTTGAAATAAAATATGTCATCCCTACAAACATAAATACCATTGCTTACAAACTTTAAATCATAACCACATTTTTTAAAAGGGAAATATAAATTATGTTCCTAGTCAAACTAGGAGCATACAAAATGTTCTTAAGAACAACTTCGAAACCATTTGAAAGTTTCAAAATATAGTCTCCTTGGGCTTTGACATCAACTTTTGCTCTTTTGCCCATGTAGAGACTTGTGTCTCCCTTCTTGAAGTGCTTATTTCTTTTGAAACCCTACAACAAATTGCAAATGTGAGTTCCACATCCCGTATCCAATACCCATGTGTTTGAAGAAATAACATTTAAATCAATATGAATCATGAAAGTTGTACATGAGGTTTGCCTAACATCCCTCTTGTTTCTCAACTCTTTAAGATAGGTTGGAAAATTCCTTTTCCAATGTCCTATCTCACCACACTCAAAGCATGGATCGTTCTCTGTTACCTTAGGCTTCTTAAGCTTAGGCTTTGGAGGTTTCGCTTTAGCCTTTCCCTTCCCTTTGCCTTTGATGTACCCCTTTCCTTTGGCAACATTTTCTTTGGGATCGGGGTATGGCCTTTTC
>BJCM01215997.1:0-13359 GCA_018326385.1 Flaveria bidentis | reverse complement strand
ACAGTAGTGTGTCCATTGCCTAGGAAGTGAGGACATGAACTTCCTTACAATGTCTCTATTTTCAAGAGGAACTACTCCATCAACAAGGGTATCCACAATCTTAATATACCTAAAGTATTGCTGAGTCATGGTTTCACCTGTTTTGAAGGTGAAGTTTTCAAACTGCTGCTTCAGGAGATCCTTCTTGTTCTCCTTGCCTTCAGAAGAACCCCCATACATCAGTTTCAGTGCATCCTACAGCTGCTTAGCTGTTTTGCACTTCTTGTAACCTCTACACACAGAGTTTGGAAGGGCAGTTTGAAGGGTTGCATGGCTTTTCTATCAATCTCTACTCTCTTCCTATCTTCATCAGAGTAGTTAGCCACATCCTTGGGGATCATACCAACACCAGTAGCAGAGGGGGTGCTAGGTATGAAAGGTCTATTCTCAACAGACTCCCACATTCTTGAGTCAAGAGACCTGATGAAACCTTTCATTCTCAGGCACCAGGTATCAAAGTCGTCAAGAGTGATCAGTGGGACTTGTTCATGGTTCCAGTTCCCATATCAGTCTTGGAAATGGGTGCCATTTGAAAAGTTTAGTATTTGTGTGTGTGAGGGATCTTAAGATGGTGAGATCTTATATCAAGAGCCTGAAAAGCTCTGATACCAAATGCAGGACCGGTGAAGGGGGTCATTTACAACACAACAATACAAAGAGGAGATTAACCAAACTTAGTCAAACAGTAAGACTGGATTAACCACAAGTATGACACTATGAACATAAGTAATAAGCAAAAGATAGAACAAGAGAACACAAGTGTTTGGTTTTCAAGAATACAGTATATTGCTTTCTCAAGTTCTATTACAAGTGTTACAAAGCATAATGGAAAGATACAAGAACAAGGAATACTTATACTACATCCTACAGCCGACTATACTTTGAAAGCCAACTGGTTACAATTGACTTGACAAACAAAATCAATTGTAGAGTCAAAAGGCAGATTGCCTTTTGACTAGTGACTATGACATGTCATAGCTCACATCCTTATCTATTACAAAAAGGATAAAGTACATAAAGTAGAAAGTTTACAGACTCAAGACTTCAATGTACAGTTACAAATAACATGGACCTTTTCACCAACTCATGTAAGTTGGTGACTTTACAGAGATGTAGCGAAAAGGTGTCCAGCTTTATGGAACAGTACATCAAATAAAGCATATATTAAAAGTCTTCGGAAGAAATCTGTCTTCATGAGTTGAGGCTTCGGAAGACTTTGTCTCTGAAGTTTCGGAAGACTTCATCTTTGGCTTCAGAAGATATTGGTCTTGGCTTCGAAAAATTTCACACTTAGAATATTTATGTTGTTTGTGTGAAACTTCCTAAGCATTCTTCTTCAATGCACTTGTGCAGCATGTAGGAAAGATATTGGATGTTTGGGTTGCATCAGCCTCTTCATACATTCTCTACAGTAAAGCTCATATTTATAAGAGTTAGAAATTTTACAAAGAAATTTATAGGATTTATTAAGAAAATAATAATTCATGCTGGTGAAAGGAATCACATATTTAATAAGTGACGCCATACAACATTGTTGTTAAAATAACCACTATTGATCAGTTTTCTTAATTTTTTCTAAAAGAGGACGATAGTTTAGTTGTTTGACCGTATATCTCACCGTTAATCTTTTGATTTCGCATGTTTCTTGATTTTGACCAAAATATTTACTATCGATGCATGGTCCAATCATGAACCTACAATAAACCCTATGTTGTCTATTATTGAACACGTACGTATCTTGAAATAAAATTTTACTTTTTCTACTTACGTACTCGGAGCTCCAATTATAGAAACATACAAGTATCTTGGAATAATATTTAACTTATATGTTTGGTTTTCTTATATCACCTTTTATACTAAAATTGTATGCCCCAATTAGAGATCACCGATTCACTTACGATTGTTTTTATTATATTATGCGTTAATAGTAGTTCTAGCAGTTTAAAAAATATTTGTGAATTTTCAAATGATTCTAAACATCAAAACCAGCTTTCATAATTTTTATAAATATTTGGTTATATACAAGTTTAAAATTACTTTTTATAATTAACATATAACTTGTTACGCATTCTCCCTCATTAATTTATTAATTAACTAAATGATTAACAATATTTTATTGAGTCACGATATAACTGGATTTATGAACTAAAATTAGTTTGAATGCACTTAAGTCCACTGTGACCAATGACCAAACCTATTGTAATTTGACTGTTATGACAATCTAAAATCAAAATATTGTTACAGGTTTATTTTTAGACTATATTTTGAAAAAAAAAACGAAAATTTTGGCAAATGGTATAAAATTAAAATAAGATTTATATAGTATTTGAATAATTTGTTATTGGCAACTAACATCAAATCCATTGTCGTCCAGCGGTTAGGATATCTGGCTTTCACCCAGGAGACCCGGGTTCGATTCCCGGCAATGGAACCTTTTTATTATTTTAATACTTATAAATTTTTTGGTGAAGATTATGTCTATAATTTGATGTTCTTAATCTTTGATTTTTTTTCCATATGAAATATGTGTTATATGAAGAAGCTGGTGGGTATCAAGTAGCAACTTCTTTGAGTTAAATTTTTTTTCTTTCATACACACCGATTCATACAAGATGCACATGGCGTTGAGTGAAACACATTGGGTTAAACACCTGATAATGTGTAATTATGTCTTTTAATAAAATTTGACTGGTGTCGATAAACTGATCAAAGATAAAAATATATATATATAGACATGTTTTATTTATCTCACACTAGCTAAGGCAATCAAGAGTGTCAAACTACAAGGAGTTAGTGGATTGTGTTTAGTTCGAATTGTTTGTTTTGAATAAACGTTAAGAAAAAGATTTGATTCGATTTGTTGATTGAAAATTATAAGAATTAACTTGTTTGTAATTAAATAAAAGATGATCACACCTGGATTAGATGTAGAAACATAATGTATAACCTGAATTAATTATCAATGCTAGCAAATTACATAGACAAAATTCTCATTAATTCTCGCATTTAAGTTAAGCTTGTTTCAAGTTTGTAACAAGCTAAGAAGCACAAGGTCGACTTAGTTTACATTTTTCCATCCCGACCCGATTCTAGTGGTTGGAGACATAAACACAAAAACCTAAGAATCTTAAATTAACAAATATAACAAATCAATATTGAATTCTCATAAAATCACTCATATTCTATATAAGTAGTTAAGTGAGTGTAAAACAATAATTAAACGTGACATATTAGTCCAAAGCCTCCCACAAGCGTCATGAGTCAAAAATGACAAGCGAACGTAGAGAAGTCAAATCCAAACTAGATACATATATGCATAGTAACATAGATACACAACTATTTTTCATCTTAAAACCAATTGTTTATTAAAAACTATAAGAGTTGTATTAACTCTGTTGTTATTTATCATATAAATTGACTTGAAATGCATGTGACTTTCAATATGTTTAACCTTTTTTTACGATATTGTTAGCATTTTGTCTATGTACATATGAGCATATAAATTTAAATACACATACATATATGTTATTATTATATTATTTAAAAACTATTCAAGCAAGATGAGAAAAGGGTCAAAGAAAAACATAGGAAGGGACAAATAAGAGTGGTTTTGAAATAAACCTTCGCAATACAAATTAGATTCATTGTTAAGAAAATCAAGAAGCACAATTTATGCATACTTAGGTTACAAACAAATAATTACATAAAGACATTAACCAAGTATCTTTAATCTAGTAGTACGAGAGTGTCCAATGAACGTTTTCATTTAAAAGATTAAAGATTCAACTCAGATGATAGATAAATATATATGTTTAACTTAAAGTTAAAACGTAAGATTTATTGACGTGCTTTTACTTTTTTGTTAAAAAATGAAAATCACATTATATTCATGTTAGGCAATAAAGAAACACATGTTAATGTATCTTTGGAGGAGAAGATAATAAATTATAATTAAAAAAAAACTAAATAAGGACAAAGCCACCAAGCTCTCACTTCCTGACTCTCTACTCACTTTATCTTCTTCGTTCAACCTTTTATGACTTATAAGTTGACAATTAAGACCAAAATAAAATACCAAGAAGTGGAGTGCAAGCTGTCACTAAAACAAATTATAACTTATCAAAATCATAAAAGTTAACACTTTTTCATATGTTTAAATTAAGGTATACTTTTATATCCATGAAATAGGTAATTGTTTTACGCATCTACTTTATTTCATATATGATGAGAATTGTTTTTACAATATCTTAACCAGACACATATTTAACTCTTTTTCTTTATACACACTTTTGTTGAGGATATATAAAGTATAAACTTCAAGTAGACACGTAAAAGTTAGTTCGCGTATTTCATAACTATATGTTGAAACTTTATCTTCTTAAAAGACAATTTTGTACCTATATTTAAAATTAATTAATCTAATTTTTTTAACCAGTTAATTTAAGGATCATTGGTAATTAATTAATCTAGTAACTATTTTTTATTTTCATATGGCTTGTATAATGATAAGAGTGGGGAGGTATATACTTGCAAAAACAACTCAGCAGAATTATATTTAATATGATTGATTGATTTTAGATGTAAGGAAAATAAATATGAAAATTTAACGTTTAAAATATATAAAGAATAATATTGACCACTAGAAATTGGTTGCCTGCTTTCCTTTTGTCATTTTCATCTACTTGCTTTCCGTTTGTCCTTTAACGTATGTTATCCCCGTTTCATCTACTTGTCTTCATTTTGTTCTTTAGCAAATATTGTAAATAAAACATCATATTATATCTTATGAAAAGTAGAATAAAGTTACAGTTTAAAATTATATATAATAATGCAAACTATCTTTTATGGTTAATGACTTTATGTTAACCGCCAAAACCAACATGCATACATGATTTTGTCCGGTGACAAAGTTTGAACCACACGTTAAGGGATGCGGGGACGAACGTAAACTATTTTACGAGGATGTGAACTTTATATTTATTAAAAAAAATTCACTACCTGATAAAAGATTTACAATAACAAGATAAAAATTAACACTCCTGACCGAAAAAAAAAGAAAGGGGATGGGGGGCCCTAGCTCAATAAATTTTTCGCCTATGATTTTGTCGCTGAAATTACAATTTAGTTGGAGGGTTGTTACTCCATATATAATATAGTTTAATGATACTAATACTATATATACTGATAATATGAGTTTAAAATAATTTTAATACGTGCAAAATCTTAGACACGTATATTTGATAGTGACGGTTGTTGGAGGATGACAAAAAATAGTCGAGTTAGAAATAATGGTAAGATAACATGAATAAACGTATAAATGACATAGTATATGACTAAAATAAATTGAGTAAACTGTATAAGTTTAAACGTGTATAGGTAAAAGAAGTTTCTTATTAAAGTGGTGATGACTTCTAGAGGGTTTTATAATATAAAAGTAAAATCACATGGGCTAAAGTATTTATATTATATTAGAAATCACATGTGTAAATGTTTATTAAGTTTAGTTGGTTAAAGGGTAGAACTAAAAAAAACTGTTTATAGCATTCGTAGTGGAATTTTTAAAAATATATGAGTGTGTTTTCTGTATTATAAGTAATGGTTTTAAGTGGTTGTAAGTGAACTAAAGATAAACTATTATTGTTCATCGGTATGGTTGGGAATCCCTATTAAATTCTTATAATCATTTTAATATTTTAAGAATGATGACGAGTGAAGTAAGAAAAATAATAATAATATAAAAAGTATTATATTGATAAAGATAGTAAGAATCCAAAAGAAATGGCATACTAAGGAGTACCTGAATAATGAAGTAGTAGCTTCTTTCCGAAGAAAGCAAATAATTATTGATAGGAAAATGAGTAAGAAATTAGTAGTTTAGGATAAAAGAATAAATTTTACATAAAAATCTTATTAGTCTTTGTTTTTATTAACGAAAAATGTGCTACCTTGATTCGCAGAAAATGTGTTATTTTAATTGGGTTAGCATATTCGATTTTTAGCAAGAACAACATCCCTAACTTCTTCAGGAGCAAACCCATTACTGATAAATTTTTTAAATCAACTCTAAACATTTTGATCAAAATAAAATTTAAACTCATAATTTTTCCATATTTACATGTCAGGTGTAGTTATAACTCTCACAGAGTTGAGTAGCACCTTGTTGTGACAAAACAAACAAGTATTCACATCCAAAAGAATAAGAACCAATTTAGATTTGAAGAACTTACCTTGATACAATGTTCTTTTCGTACCTTGAGCTCATAGAAAAGTGGAAGTAGTGAAGCAAAAAATACTTTGATAGGAAAAAGATAAATAATAAGAAGTTTAGGTACGAAGAGATTTAATCTTAACATAAAATTTTATCAGTTATTTTTAGTCTTCGCTTTCTAAAACTTACACAAACTCAGCTGGCATTCCATTACTTGTCGGGTTTAATGGTTTTCCTAGAAATCCTCGTTTATGACCTTATCTGGTTAAACTTACATATTAAGATTCCAATCACCTAAAAACATAATTTTAAATTTACACTTAAAACTAAGTTGAAATATAAAAAACTCTATAAAATAAAGTAAAAATTAAAATCTCTAACAATTATAAAATACAGTTTGTTATATCAAAATATATAATATAATAATACATATTCATTTATGTTGTGGTACACGAGTACCAATATTTGAAAAGTATCAACTCGTATCTAAATACTTAATTATCCCACCATTATATAAAAGACCGATAGTCTTAATTTTGAAAATGTAAAAAAAAAGTGTTTTAGTACTTTAACCCTACTTTTAAAAAATTAAGTCTGACAAAATAAATATCTATTTACACACGATAAGATCTGTTTAATAAAAAAATGTATTATGAAAAAACAACTTATAGAACTAAAAACATCCCCTTTAATAAAACTGCAAAATTATTACCTCTCATAGTCTGTCCCACAAAATTGAATCCAATTAAAACAACACGCGACTGTTATTAAAATAATTATATAAAAAAATATCACACGTTGTTATCACCATTGGCACAAGAAGCCAACTTTCAATTGTGTATAAATCAACCATTGATGTCACCAACCACCAATGAAACAACAACTGAATATTCAATCAATCTCTCTCTCTCTGATTCCTCTGACTGTGTGAGAGAGAAAAAAAAAGAAACATGAGATCACAGAGCATTCAAACTCCATTTTTGAGCTCTGAAGAAGACAACAAAAGCAACAAGAAGAGATGGAGAACTGCTATTTGGTTCTTTGTTTCACTCACAGCTCTACTTTGTAAGTTTTTCTTTCAGTTTTTGTATCATTTAACGAGTTGACTCGTTTTATTATCTGCTGGGGTGTGTTTAAAAAACAGAGGTTTGATGTTTCATCAAAGAAGAATTAAGAACAATGAGTGAGTTGACTCGTTTTATGACATGGGATTTGTTTGAAACACAGAGATTTGATGTTTCAACATAGAAGATAGAGCACTTAACGAGTTGACTCGCTCGGGTGCGAGTTAAATTCGGTTTTACTTTTTATGTTTGATATTGATGATAAAAACAATTTTCTTTTAACATTAAAGATTTATTTGCCTCTAAAAGTTTTCTTTTATAGGTTATTTCAGTTTGGATTTTAAAGTTTTAAAATTGTATCAATTTCAATTTAAAAATATAAAAATATTGGATTGAAACCGAAACGAATCATGAAACTTTGATTGAAAGTGAAATTTTTAAACATTTAGAGCAAAATATTTATTCTCTGAAAACTAAGAGATCGAAATTAAACTTAACTTTATCTTAAAGAAAGAGCTATTTAACACTTGGTGAGTTGACTCGTTTTATTATACGGGCTATGTTTGAAAGTCGGAGCACTTAGAGCATTCACAATCTATTTTTTATCTTTATTTTTATAATTATGCTAAAAAAATTTACTTTTTTTTCTCTTTTTTCAATAAAATAAATATATTTTTGTACTTTTATTATTACATTTTATTTCTCTTTCACTCGTAACCACTAATAACCATTTTCTATAATATAGATAACGTAATATCACATATTTATAAAAAAAGGAGTGTGAATGCTTTGAGTTTCATAAAATAAGAAAGAACACTTAGTGAGTTGACTCATTTTATTATATGATATTAAGCTTGAGTTTGACTCATCTAACAGGACACTTAAAAATAATTGTTTTGGCAGTAATCTTCGTTACAACAGGAGACAACTCAAGTCCAGTGAGTTTAAGTGGTTGGAATGGGCATAATGTGTGGGTACAAGTAGGTGATGCATGGAAGTCACATAAAGCAAACAATAAGGTACAATCCAGTGATGCAGTGGAGTCATGGGAGGCCGTGGTGGCAGCTGATGACGCCCGGTGTTCGGAGATTGGCGTGTCGGTTCTTAAAGCCGGTGGTCATGCGGTTGATGCCGCGGTGGCGGTGGCGTTGTGTGAGGGTGTTGTGAATCCAATGGCTAGCGGTATTGGTGGTGGAGGGTTCATGGTGGTTCGATCAGCAGATACATCACAAACACAAGCATTTGATTTTAGGGAAACAGCTCCTGCGGCTGCTTCAAAGGTTAACTACTTTTTCGGTGTTTTAAAAACAACACTAGTTATTAAACGACCATTTTTGGGCAGTTGTCTCAAATTTATATCTTATAATTTAAGTAAGATAATTTGTGAAAAAAAAACCCACTAGTTAAAAAATAGTTAGTCCAACCGGTGCCAATTTAACCATGTAAACTAAACAAGTTAGGTCTGGTTTACGGTCTGACCAACCGGTCCGATTCCTTGCGGTTTCAACGTTATTGTTTTTGTCTCTTTATTAAAATTCAAACATAAGCAACCCGTAACAGTTTTTTTATTTCGTAAGGAGTTATATAATGTATAAATAGCAACTTTTATTTAATATGAATTTTTATAATGATTAAATTATTATATAATAAAAGGACTTATATCGTTTTACAAGCCATGCAAAATAAATAATTAATATAATCACATGACATACAACTCATACAAAACGTTTTTAAAAGCCAGTCCTTTTTTGTAACATTCCCAAGAGAAAATAGCTCCGTACCTAATTTATATTCGCTCAAATAAAATATATATTGATTAAAATTATATTTAATAGATAAACTTTTAATTAATAAAAATAAGTAGAAAGATCTCTATTGGGTCAATGAACTCAAAACGTTATGTTCTTGAATATTAACCGAAACAAACCGACTCATACTAACAGGTTAATATTACCGAAATATTGTTTTTACAAATAAATAAATAATGGTTTGTTTTAAGAGCTGTTTGGCAACTTTTGAATCATTAAGTGTTGAACCAATAAAAGGTCTGAACCATTAAGTGTTAAACTATTAAGATGCCTGAACCATTAAAAGCTAGTATATCTCTTAACTATTCAAAAGCAAATGTCTAACCAATTCAGATAAAAGGTCTTAACCATTCAGCATTAGACCTCTTAACCGCATTAGTATAATGCTTAACCATTCAGAAGCAAATGTATGAACCATTCAGGCATTTGTTTGCGAAACAAACAGTCTGAACCATTAAGTGTTGAACCATTCAGATATCTGAACCACTAATAGACTGATTAAGAGATTGTCAAACAACCCTTTAGTCTGTTATCTGGTACCTATGATATCTAGTGTGTATAATTAATCCGTTGGTTGTTGTTAACACAGAACATGTATCAAAACAACCTTATGGACAAATATATCGGAGCACTCGCCGTGGGTGTTCCAGGCGAGATAGCCGGTCTTTACAAAGCATGGTTACAACACGGCCGATTGCCATGGAAAACACTGTTCGAGCCCGCTATTCATCTAGCCAAAGACGGGTTTACCGTCGCCCCTTATCTTGCCGATTCAATCTCTCTTTGTGCCTCGATAATCAAAAAGGACCTGGGCCTACAAAAAGTGTATGCTCCAAATGGAGAATTATTACAGGTCGGTGAGATGTGTTATAACCACGAGCTCGGTTTGAGTTTAGAAGCTATAGCGGAAAATGGACCCGAGGCCTTTTATAATGGCCCTATTGGGGAGAAACTGGTTAGCGATGTTCGCTCCGAAGGTGGGATCTTGACAATGGACGACCTAAGGAATTATGAGGTGAAAGTTACCGATGCACTTGCAGTGAACACAATGGGGTTCACTATTTTCGGGATGCCATCCCCATCAAGTGGTACCCTCGGGATGGCATTGGTAAGTTTTTTCTTATTTTTTTAAAGAGTACCTTGTGAATGCAAATGCAGTACTGGATTATTAAATTCAGTACTGCATTCACGTTCCTTATGGATCTATATTTTTCTTTAATTATGACAGATATTGAATATTTTAAACGGCTACAAGAACACGAATGAGGCGAAAGGAAAGTTAGGCCTACACCGATTCATCGAAGCATTAAAACATATGTTTGCTATTAGGATGAACTTGGGTGACCCGGAATTTGTTGATATAAGCAAGACCACATCGGATATGCTTTCGCCTTCGTTCGCAAAGAAGATTCAAGCTAGAATTTTCGACAACATGACTTTCCCACCTGAATACTACCTCCCAGGGTACATTCATATTTATTCTTTTTAGTAATAATCAAGTTAGTTATCTAAAAAACTAAATTGTGTGTATCAGGTATAGTCAGATTCAAGATCATGGCACAAGTCATTTTTGCATCGTTGACGCGGATAGAAATGCCATATCGATGACAACCACTGTGAACTACCCGTTTGGTGGCGGTATGCAGTCTCCGGCCACTGGGATTCTGCTGAACAACGAAATGGCAGACTTCTCAGTACCTACAGAAATATCCTCCGACAGCCTTCCACCTGCGCCTGCGAACTTTATCGAGCCAAACAAGAGGCCATTGTCTTGCATGACTCCAATCATTGTAGTCAAGGTAAAACTCAAGAAACCATTCCTGTATTTGACTTTGTTAGTCAACCAAGAAACTTTTTAAACTTAATTCTATTACAACTGCTTATGTTATATGAAAAATGTTTATGAACATCATGATTGTATTACATTTAATGCTAAAAAAACTGAAAACTGAATGAAATTCTTTTGAGATTTAGAACAGTTTTGTTGGTTCAAAAAAGTCAAAGGCTGACTCTTGATAACTTCTTTGACAGGATGGTCAATTGGCTGGAGTAATTGGAGGAAGTGGTGGGATGTACATTATTCCAGCAGTTATACAAGTTTTCCTTAACTATTTTGTTCTAGAAATGGAACCTTCAAAAGCTGTCGAGTCACCACGAGTCTACCACGAGGTACTTTTTATTTTCGTTTTGGCTGATACTGAAAAAATGACCCGTTTCAGCCTGAACTCATTATGACCCGTTACCCAACACACTGACAATATTGGGAATATTTTTTTCTTAAAATGTGTCTTTTGTTGTTGTGTGTGTGTTATTCAGTTGATTCCCAATGTGGTATACTATGAAAACTGGACCGTGATTGATGGTGAGCACATTGAGCTTTCCGACGAGCGTAAGGAGTTCTTGGAAGAAAGAGGTCATGTATTGGAGCCGAAGGCGGGGGGTGCGGTTAGCCAACTTATCGTTCAGACTTTGAAGAAACCGATCGTAAACAGAAGATTGTCTTATAACAATAAACAAGTTTTGAAAGGGATGCTTACTGGTGTAAGTGATCCAAGAAAAGATGGGAAACCTGCTGGTTATTGATTTTGCAATAATATATGGTTGTAGTATTTTTGTATTTCATAATGTATAATATGGAAATGTCTGTTGCATGATTTACCAACATTCCTATATGAAATTTTTCTCAACTTTATACACTAGATTATTGTCTTGTGTGTTACACATTTACACTAGCATCTTTCAGAAAAATATAGAATGATATACAAATTATGTAATCAATCATTCGATCATATACATTAAATGTTCAACAAAAATAATCTAAAATGTAAATAAAACAAACATCGTTTCATATATAATGATATATTAAAACTAAACTTAATCAACTGACCGACAAAACTAAAAAAAGATTAGATAGCTCCTATAAACCAAAATTGATACCGCTAATTCTAATGGTAACAATAAAGATAAATAAATTTTTTAATCCTAAGTTATTTTTTTTACAGAAGTCATTTGAATAATTATATTCTTAATTATTATTTTTTTACCAACTACAATCGTAATAGCATAACTATAGTAGATTTATGCTCAGTTTGCACTTCAAATTTCCACTTGATTTTGTTTGTATGTTATTTTTTAACTTTTTTACCATCATATAAGTGAAATTGCGGACAAATCAATGATAGACAATTAAATATTTGGTCACCTACTATATTGTCATCAGCTGAGAATGTAGATCAATCATCAATAAGTAAGGCCCAAAGAACACACTTACATTCATTGCCATTTCGATCCGAGTGCAATCGAATTGCTAAGTTACAACTACTTTTAGTGCGAAGAAAAAGAAAGACAAAAAAGGGACAACAGTGTGTTGTGGCCGCGTACCTTTTCCACAGTGTTCTCTTTTGATTTTTAGATATTTGTTTGCTATATCTTCGCTAGGTGTTTATGGAATTATTATAGCAGGTCGGTCTAGTAATTAGGGGGCGGCCGTTCGGTCGCCTGGATACTAGGACCAATAGGTCAAAAATGGGTTTGTGGCACAGGTGTTGAACGATCCACCCTATCCAGGTGTAGGCTTACATGGCTCATAAAGCCTTTCTTTCATTCTTCAATAGGGCCCGAGTTAGTCGTTTTTCTGGGTTGGGATTGATAAGTAGAATGGAAATCATAAAAAGATATCTTGATCTTTGCACCTCAGATTAAGAGGCTTGTCAAGCTGGCCTAAAATTTTCATTATATTCATTATTATATATATAAGAGAAAATTGCAAAAATAATTCATCTGGTTTGATCATATTGCAAGTTTGGTCCCCAGATTTTAAAAATTGCAAATTTAGTCCAAATATTTGAAAGTTTGTTGCAAATTTAGTCCCCACCGTTAGTGTCCGTTAGTTTTTAACGATTCGGGGACTAAACATGCAATATGGTCAAACCATAGGGACCAATTGCGCAATTTTCTCAAAAAATTAAAAAAAAAACTAAAAAAATCATATAAAACATAAAAATTTAAAATTTAAAAGTTCATATATCATGTTTAAATCAAAGAATACAAAAACCTTGTGAAATTATAAATCCAAATAACAAAAAATAAAATCGAACCGCTTTTTTATTTTTATTTTTACTTTAATATGATTTTTTCAATATTTATTTTGAATTTTATAAATATTTATTCGATTGTATTTTTAATTTTTATTTAGTTTTTTACTATAATCTCATACTTCTTTTTCAATATTTTTCGCTTT